>JAGDQP010039243.1:0-17816 GCA_022664845.1 Lepisma saccharinum | reverse complement strand
ATAAATTCGGCTCGTCTCTCCTAGTAGGGTGCAGTTCCCAGCGGGAGCCTGATTGCGATAAAGGGGTGCGCCCCAGCGAGGCCATCTTGGAATTCTAGGGGCAGCGGCCCAATGAGGCGAAGCGAGCATATAAATTACACAAGTGTAAAAAGCTGCGAAATACGAGCAAAAGCAAGGTTCATGATCCTCAAGCTATAAGGGTGGTGGGGATCCTAAAACCCACTACATCCACCGCTCCCAACCCTAAGTCTTTTGCCACCTCGCGCCAAGTTCCTTTGTTCCTCTTACATGCTGTCACCAAGGAACTTGGCTCATCCGTCTCCCATTTCACACCTTTTTAGGGCTAAAGAACTTGGCTCCACTTTTTGCACCTCTGGTGTTTTTGTTCGGATATGATTTACTAGGAGGGCTATAATAATCCAATTTATTGATGCTATAGGTAATTATGGTAGCGTTCTCTTTGAAAAAGGATGTTAAATTTGCTGAAGAAAGTGTATCAAAACAATATTTATTGGTACTCTTTTTAAGGTCTGCTCAATTTGGATATCTTTGTCCTGTGACATAGATACCTACCTACATTACAGCTGAAGAGGGTTCTTTTATTTTGTTGGTTAAATGTTTGTTCTCATGACATGAGTTTTTAGGTGAGGTCTATAGACTACTACGATAGATAAAGATAAAGATAAAATGAATTGTATGGGCGGTAACAGCACTATGGCTTACGCCCGTCCCGTACTACGATAGAGAAATGCATATAGGACGAATCGTTGAAAGTGATATAAAAACAAAGAAGCTACCATAAAATTTCTTGCAAGAACAACATATGCTGAACCTGAATATGATCGGCCAAAAATGGACGATATTGATGTAGTGAAGTGCAATTATATTTATTTATTTTATTTTATTTTATTGGCCTTCTTACCCTAAATGGACACAGACCGGACACGTCCCTTTTATGAGCGAGGTTATATGAGACGTGGACCTGCAGTTTAAGGTCGAGTTCGAACCACGTAATTGTTCAAATTTTGTACATGCTCCCACCGGGAATCGAACACGGAACACCGTGTACCAAAAGTGCGCGTGATAAGAACTAGGCCAGCGGGGAGGGCTTGAAGCCTAAGAGTCTTGAAGCCTACTTGTGAGTTTTCATAGTTAAATTACTCTTATTTGTTTCTGTAGAGTAACAAAAAAATTAACAGTCACGCGTACCGTTTGACGTTCCTTATCAGTGGAGTTTGAAAACCGTTAAAACACCATTTTAAAGGGTTAAAACATGCCTATGCCATGTTTTTTCCAATGTCAGCACAATGTAGATACAGCAGAAAACAGGATACTTTGCCATAATTACCCCAGGGTTGGGACAATTCTGGTCGTTGGGAGTTCAGAAAACAAATATCAAATTCCTCGTACACAAGTGTAAGATTTTTATCCTAATTCATGCAAATAATAAATAAGTCATACAGAATTGATATGATACTTGACAGACTTCAAACGAAATATATTATTTTAGGATATAAGCAGTTAACGTTAAGGTTTAAGTTTACCTGCAATAATTAATACTCCACGTCACCTTAAGATTCACCTTATTTTCTAGGTATTGGCTTCATAATATACTACTTTCTCAAAAGTTTGATACCTATAAGTCAAATGCTGTATTATTATCGGTCTTCAAACATTGCAATTTTTAAATAACCGGCTATGTTCATCTTAAATATCTCAAAAGGCATACACTTGAAAAATCTCAAATTTACACAGGGTCGATGCTTGTATTGTAACAAATGGTTAAAATTCGATCACTGGTACTTTACTAGTTTTTATGTTATGGGTCTTCAAACGTTGTGTACACACCTTATCTTGTAATTTTCAATTAGATAAAAAGGCAGTTGCCAAAAGAGTGGGGGGAATAGCACATTTTTGTTAAAAGAATCCCCTAAAAGTTCTTACCCTAACCGAAATATGAAATCAACATTTTTGTAATGGCATTTTATATTTTCTTTAAAACTATGCATTAAAGACCAAAACGCATATAACAAGGTCCTTTAACACTTCTCTTATTTCTTTCATATACGATGGACAAATTTGTTATTCGACGTTCGCTTTCTGATTCGAAAAGTACGCCTGCTTCTTTAAACCTTGTTGCCAGCTCAACAAAACCGACTGCTGAAAAACAAGCAGCTCAGTCATCATTCTCTGCTCAATTTTCGACATCTTCATGTCCGACACCGACAGATTTGGCGATAGGTGGAGAACCTATCCAGCAAATATAATTGAAGAATAATCCAAAGGACACATACAACAGATCATTCCAAATTGGATGGTACAATCATTACCCATGGCTGGAGTATTCAGCAGATGTATGCAGCATTATGTTTCCCATGCCGCCTATTTCGCCCATGTTGGTAGAAGGAACTAACTTTTACGGAAACGGGATTCAGAAATTGGAAAAATGCTGTGGAAAAGAGTGGGTTTTGAAAACATAAGTCAAGTGCTGTGCATATTAGTGCTATGTCCATGTGGGAAGAAAAGAAGAAACGTGTTTCTAGAAATGTTTCTGTTTCAATTCTTTTTAATGTAAGTGTTTTAGAAATGAATAGATATTATGTTACATCAATTTCAGAAGTTGTGGAGTTTCTTGTAGTTAATGAACTCGCTTTACGTGGAAGGTATTCAATTGACGAAGAAACTGAAGACGGTTTGTTCAGAAATCTGTTCAGTATATATTAAATAAAGATACAAATTTGGCTGATTGTTCCTCAATTGTTCCAAAAACGCTACCTACTCTTCTCCGGAATTTCAAAATTAAATTATAGAAATTATGAATGAAATTATTCGAGAGGAGGTTCCGTTCTGTGAAGAATGGGACAATACTGGAATCGCTTCTTGACGTAGAGACAAGTACAAAACTTAACGCTGTTTCTTTCACTAATGTGACACTTAATATTCTGAAAGACAATAATCTGGACTCACAAAGCTTGCCTACCAATATTATGATTAGCACGGCAGTAACGTCTTCAAGCTTTACTTCAAAACTTCGTTCGCAAAATAATAATAATAATAATCCCTATGTTCACTGTTTTAATCATAGGTTGCACATAGTGATAGTGAAGGCAGTTTAAGAAATGCGGTAAATACGTAACTTTTTTGATCAATTTTCAATGCTTTGTGAGTTTCTACAGCGTCCGAAAGTAGCTGAACTATACGAAGGCAAGAAAGTAGTCAGACTCTTGGAGCACAGACAGCAGGGGCATTTTGCAGTTACGAAGACAAAAATAAAAAAAATCAGTAAAATAGAGAAAGCATTACGAAGTATCAGAAACACAAACTTAAATGAAAATGACATTGCAAAAGCCATTGGTATGGTCTCAGTGATAACAGCAGGGGATTTTGTTTCTGTGTAGTACTCATGATAACATTATTAAGCATAATATTTCCTGCAGATAAAGTTCTACAGAGACGTAACGCTAGTTTGACAGATGTAATAATCATCATTCAGTCTATCAAAAAGCAGATTTGTCACCTTCGTTGTCAAGAGCAGATTGAATCTTTGCTGAAAAAGCGGATGTTTTATTGGACGTGAAAAGAGTACAAAGAAGGTGACAATGGATGATTTCGTTATAACTGACACTATTCCAAGCAATTCTTACGAGTCCCCACAAAATTTTGTAAATAGAATGTTTTATAAAACCATAGACATTATCATTAGTGAGTTAGAGTCGAGATTAAATGAAAATAGTGAACTGATAGAAGCAATTGGAAGTGTTCATGACTTTGATCTTGAAAAAAGTGATGTACTTGTCATCATTAGGAATCCCCCCTTGCGTCCAAAGAAGAACTTCGAAGGAGGAATACCTACTGAGGCAGAATATCATTGGCAATGGTCATATCTTTCAAAAAATTTTCAAACAGCGTGCTGCTTAAAAAAAAACATACGAATTGGTTGCATTTGTCAACATATTTGGATGCAGTACAGCAATGTGTGAATCAACATTCTCTGTTCTTACCAACTTAAACAGACCACATCGGTTGTCAATGACACACAAGCGCCTAGCTAATTTGAAAAAAAAAGAACGAACCGAAATTATCACCTTGTATTATTTCCTTCGTAAATTCAATGATAGGAAGAATAGAA
Source organism: Lepisma saccharinum (assembly GCA_022664845.1). Classification (NCBI taxonomy): domain Eukaryota; kingdom Metazoa; phylum Arthropoda; class Insecta; order Zygentoma; family Lepismatidae; genus Lepisma; species Lepisma saccharinum. The sequence continues at coordinate 13,687 of JAGDQP010039243.1, read as the reverse complement.
AGCTTCAATTGTACTGATAATAGTTGATGAACTGTTATTTTCTAGAGGCCAGGCACGTATAGTCTTCCGAGATTTTAGGCTTCCACGTAAATACTTAAAATTGTAGCTGTTTCATGTTTTCTGTTTCCGTGATTGTATTGAGAGAAATAAATCGTTATTTGAAAATAAGTATTATATAAGTGCCATCGATTTGTTTATGAAAGGAATCGTAAATCGATGGCACTTAATTAAACGGAAATCTGAAGCAAATTAGTAGAAAATTTCACCATTCATTATATTAACTGAACTGCCAAAGGTTGGTTTCCTCGATGCTTGCTTGCGGGGTAGGGGTGTCCTGTTTGGGGTCTGGTTTGTAGAATTGTTTTATAAAATAAAACATAGTTATACTTCACAATAATTCCCTAACTGCTAGGACGAAAGTTGCTGATGGTTGCCAGAAGTCCCGCCTCCTGGCCCTGCGGGCCCAGATATTTTACTTTATAATCAAACTTTTTCGCCTCTGGGAAATTAATTATGCATTCCGATGTGAGAAGTAGAATGGCGTTCGGTGAATAGTAATTCTAACATAACGAAATCCCAGGTATTAGAAAAGGAGGGAAGTACGATTGTGTTTAAGAAACCGAATTAAAATTAAGGTGTTAACCTTAATGTGGAACAGATCATCAGTTTTTGCGCGCATTAGGATTGTAAAAATCTGCGAAATTTCTTGTTTCTTTGACAAATCTTATTTTGTATGGATAATGTTTGTGGCTTTTAACTCCTATATGTCTCGGTCATAAGAGTGCATTTTAAAAACCACAAACATCCATGCGCGACATGGGACTCGAAGACGACGTCTTTGCGTCCCAGTTCATATGAGTATCGAAGTTAAATAATGTTACATTGGAACTCAGACGATAACAGTAAGAGTGAGCTGATTATTTATGTATGGAATGAAGCTAGGATAATTAACATCTATATTGATTTTAACTGGATTTCTCATTCAAGGTTATTTATAAAATAAGGAAGTTCTATCGCTACATTATCCTGTACCTGTTCTTCACTGAGGTGCATTTTAAAATTCGACAAGACACCGTGTGCTGGAGATACTCGTCTTTTTCCTTTTAGAGGCAAAATTTATTCCATGTATTTACGTCTCGAAGATGAGACTGCGATAATTTGTGAATTTTGAAAAGTTTGTACTTTCTTATTCGTTTTCCACAGTGGTCAGCTGAGTTTACTTATATAAATCCCTGAAGAGGGGAGTTAGTTTGATGTTCTACTTATGATATCATATCAGCCAGAAGATACTTTATAAACTAAACTATTTTTTTGAAAACTTGTAGTAAGGCAACCTTACACACCATTGGTACCGCTCATCCTATCCGAAATATCCACCGTATACTTCATCCTACATAACACCCCTACCTACAACACAGATCACCTGTCTTAAAGCACATGAATTAGATAAATCAAATATATCTACATTTTATGGAAGGAACTAATTCCCACTTAGCCTCCCTGATCACCTTTTAACATCTTCGCTTCGCTAACGAACAAATAAATAACTTTCCATCCTCCTAGCCTCGTCATATTTATTACTTCAGCCTACTTTTGATATCCATTGACTTGCCCTAGGGATGCGACAGTTGCTCACTATACAATCACGTATAAATTATTTAACTGTCATCTCAATCATATAGAGGTCATGAGCTAAGTAGCTCGATACTTCTTGCAAGAAACGACATTACTCTGACTGACTGACTCAGGATTAAAGGTGATTTAAGAATCTAACTAAAGAATGTTGACAGTGTTTTGAACTATCGAATTGCAAGAATTATACAATCCATAAAAAGCCTTACACTTTTGAAAAATTCATTCACATGTTCCTATTCGTGCATGTACTCTTCAAGTAATGTTTTTATTGACATAAAATTTAGAATGTCTGTAAACAATTAAAGTGATTTACATTTACCAGTGAATAAGTCCTCTTCTGGGTTTTTATGATTTTCTTCCTTGAGCGTAGGTGCATTTACTGTTGTTTCAATCTCCCAAATTATGGTGTGACACACAATTTTCTTTCAGTAAAATGTTGTCTAACTTGGAGTGCAAACCATCACCAAAGTTTTCTTCTTATAATCCTGTAAATATAAAAATACACTTCACAGCATTTGGATCAGAAATGTTATTTTACTTATATATATGCTCGCAAGGATGTAAGTATTCATCGAATTAATAAATCTACCTTTACCCAATTAGGATCCTGACCTTCGCTTTTTTCCCTGTTTACCAATAAAAGTTTATTTTTAATTATCTGTAACCTTAAGACTTGGAATTTATTTAAGATTCAGTTAGAATTAGTTTAGCTTTAATTTCTCTAGTGACACGAAAGATAAAGTAATCATTGTAAACTGAAACTCTTTCTAATTTTTAATTTCTGAATATAAATTGGAAGCGTAAAAATGTTAAATTCAAATTTTGAAAGCCCAAAGCACAATCACCGTTGGATCCCCTTCTCTACCGAATAGTGGTCTAGGTATAAACTTTTAAACCATCAAATAATTATTTCGTTTAATACCAACAGATGGCTCAATAGAACAGATCAGTACAATAAATGTTAAAAGTGAGTTAAACAAGGAACAGATTCTAATTTTTACGTTTTGTTATCAATTCTTGATGCATGGAATTTCTTTACATGACTTGAATCACTTAAGCGGAAACTATGCTTTCTTCATCTTGCATATACACTTTACCTTAGATTTGGGTCTTTCACATTAAATACTAGCTGGTTGATACCAATAGTGATGCAGAAAACGTTTATAAATTTATTCGCTGATAAATTTCATCTAACGTTCTACAAATATGGTGCTTAGGAAGTAAATTTCCTATAGTTAACAAAGGAAAACACACGGACTGTATAATGTTATGTTTCGAATTATATGAAGGACACATATGTTTATAGCTTACTCGTTCAAATCTCTAGTGAAATTCTTCGGAAAAGAGTGCCTAAGAAATTATTAACTTTTCTAGTAATCTTTAGAGGGCAAGTGTAAAACGTTTCAAGTATTTGGACCGACAAAAAGGATTCCTTCAAAATATTGTCTTGTCAGAAGAATCATTTTAGCTATTTCAGAAAAAAATCATATAAGCAAGGGAATTCTGAGGCTTATTCTCTTTAGCCTTCTGACTGAAATTCTAAACAAAAATAAAGTTGTGATCTAGCCTCCACCTTGGAAATGCCAAACATCATCTTCATCATGCGAGCTTTACCACCAATTCGCTTATTCACTCTTTGTCGTATTGTGTTTACGAGCACTAACTTGGGATAAACACTATGGGAGTTGGCGCATTTACGAGCATCACCAGACAAATTCATGGGATAGAACATACATTAAGACCTGTCACCAGGAAGTGATCTCCCCGAGGGTCTTCTCCATTTATTTCTATAAAATAATGAGGTTCTTTCCACAGCGTCTACAATTTAAATTGGACTCCGAATCACTTGTATTCCCACCAGGTATCGAACTTGTGTCCCTTGGTTATATACCAGCGAGGACACTACTTACTGGGGACATGTACTTCAGTGCTCGTGGTATCATTAAAAAAACTTGTGATTATTTGTATTAATAGTAGTAGTAGTAGTAGTTTAATGGAATGCGAATTATTCCCTGAACAATTATCAAGAATTACTCTTAATTAAAGTTTTTCTCCATAGATGACAGGAGGTTTCTTGTGGACTTATTTGGCTTCTACAAAATTTAGAACTGTCAGAAAATGCTTCTAAAGTTCCTAAGTTTCAGTTGTAATAGAAGTTGCTAGAAGTTGAAGTAATAGAAGTTGCTAGAAAAAAAACAATAACTTAATTTACTTCTTCAAAGCAGATCTTTATTCATAACTTTCAAACATTAACAAACAAGTTAGTTTCTATATTATTGAATTGCAGCATTACATTTGTCCATGTAATTTTCTATTTTTGTAGAGGCACCAATGGACGTATTATGTCCGTGTCTCCCAAAGAAACGTCACCACTTACCCAACAAAGGGGAAACATATAAGTTGGTGTAAACACAAAATATGCGACTTTTCTGAAGAGTAGTAAGAAGACGATTAGAAAAGTGTAGGGTAATCCGCAATATCTTTGCTAGACGCGATATGATATTTTATCATTTATCTTGGAGTTACTATAGTGTGTTTATGACGTTGTACGGCTATTCAGTATTTAATGTAGAATATTGTAGTACGGATTAGAAGCCGAAATATCATCTGGGATGAGATATATCGAACCAGCGGCAATAAAATAAGAAATTTCTAGTTCCAGACTATAACAGTACTAACTAATTAACTATATGGCTTATGGAACTCACAGGCTCATCGCCGCAGTAACAAATGTTCGCCATTGGATTCTATCCAGGGTAACATCAAGCCAGTTTTCATCACGAACACCTAGTATCTCGAAGAATGTATAACGATATCAAAATACTATTTTTATTTTACTGAATCTTTAAAAAATCCAGTAATCCTGGTACGTAATTCAAAATTCTGTTGTTGTTGCATTTCCCGTGTTGGTATTATGCTCTGATGCTTCATAAAAGAATTTCTAATGGAAAATTTACCAGCGCTACGTAAACTTTTACACCGTGCTAAAGCCATTATGTAATGAAAATACTTTCACTACATTTCATTGACGTATTTTTCCTATCAATGCTCCCGTAGCGTTGTTCTTAAAGGGGAGGACTGTAAATCACAAGGTCCCGGATTCGAATCTAACCACAGAGAATAGTAAAAGTATTTGAACTGTATCTTAGGGTGGGATACAAGAAACTCTGTAGAAACAGTAGTAGAAATACATCTCTAATGTCATGAAGAAAATTGAAAAGGTCCAAGTGAAAGGCTATACTAATCTATATAGTTTAGTCGGTAGTGGATTATAATCAATTAATTAATATTTGACATAAGTATGAACAAGAAATTGGACAATTTAAAAGAACTGTACCCCGGATACGGTTATATTGTGTGCCATCATAACTGTGATGCCACAGAAGTCCTCCGTTTCTTGTTCGAAAAACATTCGTACAGAAAACCGAAAATATGTTATAGAATGAAAACAGGATGTAATGAAGATCACTTGCTTTTTGAAGTACTGCAGAAATACATGCAATTCCGTTTACAGTAACAGTAAACTTTCATAGTGTAGTTTATGTTTTAAAGGCACATTATTCATAACCTTTCGAGAAAACCAAAGTAGGAGGAAAGGGGTATACAGAAGCTGCAAAACGTATAGGCATGTTCGAAAAGGAGGAAGTAGTAGAAAGCTTACTACACCGATTTGGATACTAGAAAGCTACTAGAAAGCCTATTTGGATATTGCATTGATTTAAACATCTTCTGTAAGCGTGATAAATCTGTAATTCAGTAGATTCAAGTAACTCAGAAACCAATGGAATGGAGCCGAAAAGAGCTACAAGGAAAATTATCATCAGACATTTCTATACTCTATCCCCAACACAGCTTCATGAGTATTACTATATTTACAAATGCTGTGTACCTACCAGATTGATATTGCTCATGGGTGATATATTTTCCCTGACTTTTGTTAAACAAGAAAATGATTCTATTGTTGTACAACTGGAATCCTTACAGAGATATTACTTCCAAGAGCAACGAATTGCCTTCTGATATCTAATTACGGAATTGACATATTCCATTGGTTCACTTCCTGTGTATAGCTTCTATCTTAAAGAAAATGATAAAATTTGGATTTTACAAGTGTGGATACTTAAATGAAAACCAGGACTATTTAAAATTTCAAAGCACCTTATTTCGACTCATAAGTTGATGAGAACTGTGTAACTTATAGTGATGTTTTACGTAAGATCAGCATATCATGTTAATTGATTTTGTGTAAAAGACACCTTACTTCAAAACGTACATATTAATATCAGTAAATTGAGAGAAACACAGTTAACAGGGACATTTTCGTAGTAAGCAGAAAACTTGTGACTTTTTTTCTGCAGTATTTTTTATTGTGTTTATTAGTTGCCTGCATTTTGTTTGGAAGAAAATACAAAAGTTTCTGAACTTTGTTATCATCAATATTTCATTTTCCACCAACTTTCATATTTTCCCCATTTCTTTAGATAGGTGGCGACGTTCCTGTCTTAATAAATGAAATGGGTTCACTACAAAACGTCGAAGGGTCAGAACAAATAAACTGAAAAACTGTCAGATCGTCTAGAAAAAGGGACAAATCGTCTAAGAAAAGGGACAAATCGTCTACAGAAAGTGGCAAAACTTCTAAAACCACAAACAGTTGCAATTTAGATGTTCTGTCACTTCGATAATCTGACCGTCGGTGGTTTTAGATGTTTTGTCATTTTCTGTAGGCGATTTGTCCCTTTTTCTAGATGTTCTGACCGTTTTTCAGTTTAGATGTTCTGACCCTTTGACGTTGTGAGGTTTTCCCAATGAAAGCACCAATGAACTTATTTTAGATTGGATTGTACTATTACATACAACAGAGGCCAGGGTTGGACAAGGTAGTTCAACGTAGCAATTTCCAATATTTAATGGTTACAAGACATTGGTGACAATAGACTGTACATGTAGTTCATCTTGTCCATGAGTAATCTTAGAAGATTTTAGTGAAATTTTGAAGCTATGTTCGTTAATATATAATATTCAATAATAGAACATTTTTTTCAAATATTTAAGCAAACAACTGTTATAAGGAGAGAATGTGAACGTACGTTATGAACAAATGATGGTAATGAAAATAGCGTAAATTAATGAAAAGTAAATAAATCAAACAAATCCCTTAGACCATTTTTACGTACATGATTTCCTTCATCCGCTTCGTCTGATAAAAAGACGTAACCCTCACACATCTCATTTAAGACTTCACCAATTGTTAAAAAGTTCTGTGCGTTGAAATTTAGTCGTATGATTGTTGTGTTAAATTTATTGGTGAAGTCAAAATCTGGAAGCTCTTGATCTCGTGCAAAATGAAGAAAGTTGCACTTTATGAGAAAGCATCTAATACCTATACGGCTGACATCTTTTGTAGTACATACACTATGGAGAGTTTTACATTTTAGCAGTCAAGGCTAATCCAGTATCGAATTATGTAGATTGCTTGGAAGTAGATTGGTCATTTCATGTCAAAACCAGTGAAATTGAAATAATCCAAACTCAATCTCTGTATTTTACTGGTATCATATACAAAAACAGCGTTTATCATTTCCAGTTGGGGCAGTAACAGTGAATGTTATGTAAGGCGAATGTCACGCATGCCAGGAGAATGATACAGATTGTCAATAATGCTTTGGAAAATTATAAAGATCTGAAGTATATGCAAGAAACATTTAACTACACAGCAGTTAAAACAGTTACCAATTTCTGCACACGTATATAATATTTCATTGTATTTTAAATATTATCATTGTCGCATTCTGTTTCATTTTCAGCGTTTACAACCTTGTAGCACTTACTGGTCCTCTTTCATACTAAATAAAACGAAAATTTTCTCCATGGATAATGAATGATGCATAAGAGTAACATTACGTTTATATAAAAGCAAAACAACTTAACTGACCAAATGTGTGAGTAAGTACTAAAACTTACATTTCTCAGCTTTACGCATCCCACTTGTTTTGCAGAAAGCTTTAGTTCAACATTGTGGAATCTTTGGAAGATGGTCAGTACTGGCCTCAACAAAGAATGCATTGAAGATTTGAACTTAATACTTCCTGTAAATATTAAACAAATTTCTGGGTTTAGATACAAACAGAATAAACCATAGTCTAACTATAGTTTGCATATAACGCCTCTTTTCGAACTCAAATTTGGGCACTACATCTTGCTTTCACTGAAGTCAATAAAGTTAGGTTAAATTAGATTATTTTTATGTAAGGCGTTAAAGAACTAACTTGCATATACTGTATTAAAACCTAAACATAAAAAAATGCACTTCAACTAAAATGTCTAACACCGTTTTCAAATTCTTGATCTGCCACAAAATTTAGTGCATTCAATTTATGTCTGTTTTTTTTTTGTTTTTTTTTATTTTTTTTGAGAAATCAGAAATGTACGGAATAAACAAATGTAACCAAAGAAATTTTGCCGGTGTTTCAAATAAATTTGAAATCATTCTAAAAACAGTGAAAGAAACCACGAACTGAAGTACTACTGTTGTTGGGAATTTATTTTTTATTAAGGTCTTTAGACATCTAAGGCTCAGGCCGGAAAAGAGGGAGGGAAATGATTCAGGAAAGTGTCGGTCAGGGCCTATGTTGAAGGTATCAGCCCGGCATTTGCCTGGAGTCACTGAGGAAAATCCCTGGAAAAACCTCAGTCAGGATGGTTGGCCGCTGAGATCGATCCGACGACCTACCGATGCTACGCCAACCTTCTAATACTGAGCTACGGAGACTCGGTGCTGTTGTTGGAAGTTGACCTTGTCAGGGTCACGACCATTTTTTAAAATTTTGTATAACAAAGACGTGGGCGACATATTGTTGAGAATTTATATATATGACATATTTTGCTTCTATAAAGGTAAAAAAGGACAGAGGAAACATAATTTTTTAAATCAAGTTACTGAAGGAAAAATAAAGTGAGTAAAAAGTATGTAAAAAGTGAAATAAAAAGAGCGCAAGAAAGTGGGAAATTCAAACTAGTTTTTTTTTATATGTTCATTCTAGTGAAAACAAATGAATTTATACTTGATTTTTTTATAAGGATTACAGACATATTCAAATTTTTAATATTTTGCTATGCATTGACACTTTTGAAAGCGTCACTCACAAACAGATTTACGGTCTAATGTAATACTATATTGAAAAATTTCCTTCGCCGATGTATATAAACATACGTTAAGAGAATTAGGTGTTTTAGGTGAATAAAAGATTTGCAATACGAACTCATGTTTAGCGTTAGTCGCTTTAAAGAAATGTTCTATAACACAATTCTAACGATGACGTCGCTCGGCGAGCACTTGCTATGATTGGGAATGGAGAAGTCTTAGCCTTTCCGTAAGACCATTTTGGCATTTGCTTAATGAAAATGAGGAAAACCCTTAAATGTTTTAGTCAGTATGCCCGACAGTGTGAGTGGAATTTGCTTACCTCCGAAAGGAATTTGTCGACCGTCGTCATTTGAACATGTTTTTTACCTAATGCAATACTTAGAAGAAAGAATAGGACAACATCAATCAGAAGACTTGTTTCTCAATTCTCTCAGTAACAATTGTATGAATTCTTGTATAAAGGTGAATATGAGTTATATACATAATAAAACGTTCTATAAAAATATTCAGATTAAATAAAATGTTTTATATTCTTCCTAATTTTGATGTTCTACGAAGGTTAATGTATTATATTTTTATTTAATTGTATTTTTTTTAAACTGAAATTGCTATCAAGAAGTATGGAATAAAGTGTTTTATTTTTAAAGCTAACCAAAATAATGTAGTCACTTAATTTGTACGGAACTGTTAACATTCTGAAACAGTGCCAGAAATAACCATCACAGGTGTAGCGATATTCAAGTTCAACTAGTAGGTTTCACGCAGGCCTCCTAGTCCAGGAACTAACGTCACGGACTTCGGAAGGTCGTTGCGTAGTTACGCAGGATCGAACCCGCAGCCAACCATTCGAATTGATGTTTCTCATTATTTGTCTCAGTTTCTCCAAGCGAATGCCACTTTGGTACCTTAAGTAAGGCCCTTGCTTATAACTCTTTTCCATACTCAGGCGATGACTTTACCAAAGATGTCAAAACGTGATAAATAAATCCAATTCAGTTCAATTCAAACGTATAGTCTTTGTTTCGGTTAGTGAAAGTGATTGTACAGAGAAGCAAAGGGGAGGTATACTAGAGTGTATGCTGTATGAGTATGGAGGCTTTAAGCTATCCTGGATTAGATCGGCAATTGTGAATCTTAAGGGGTACTATTCATAACGTGAAGTTTTCAGATCTAAATGGCTAATCTTTCGATTCTGACTCAGGTGTTTTAATGTAAAATATCTCCATCATCCCTGGCCCAAAGAGACCGCATCTATTAAAACTGTGATGGGTTTAGCTGCAATGACCTATTTAATGAAATAAGAAACAAAAAAGAGACGAAAAGGATATTTCTGCTTTTATGCAAATTTACAACATAACTGCCGCGGAGGGTTGCTTACATTTAAGGATACATCCAACTAAACCCCAATTCCATTGCAAAGCACAGAAAAATTGAAAGTTGAAAGGTATCTCTCTTGCTTATTTCGTGTCTGTAAAGTTTGTCTAACGCTATTCTAACAAATCGCTACTATAGTCTGATCATAAAGATAGAAAATAGTATATAGTCATCTTCAATTTGAAGGTTTTTCGTGTTCTGGCTTCCACTTAACTAAAATGTTGTTTCTAAATCTTATGGCTTATTTCTGAGCTTCAGAGATTGAACCGTTTCTAATAAGGGGCTACGACAAATAAACATGATGAAGAAAAACGCGAACGAGCATTTTTAACTAGCTGTGCAAAACAGCACAAAAAACACCAATTCTGCATACATTCTAAGTTACTGCTAAATTCAAAACTGTAACTTTTAAAATATAAATTGAAATTTTGTCTTTCGTGCACCTTTATATAGTTTCTAGCTAAATCGTCTACGTAATTATATTTTCTGTACCGAATTCCGAACATCAAAGTTCAATTTAATTATTTTTGTGAACGATACTGCTCGTCTTTAAAATGATATTGTGTTGTAGAGAACACCCATACTTTATTACATCTTTGCAGTCGTTTCCCAGACACCAGAAGCGTATGTTCATACTCGACAGATAGCGGATGGAATTGAAACATAGCAAATGCAATCTAAATCTTCACCGATTTAACCAACATATAGGTGCACACGGGCCAACCAGTATTCCACTTGTATGCAGGCCATTGGCATATATTCCTATTCCATAATTTCCAAAACCACATACATAGATAACATATAGAATCAATATTCTCACCAATATATCTGTAATAGACTTTGAAAATTCGAGATGAAGTTCTTCTTCTTCTCATAACCGAGGAAAAGGTATCGTAAGAACAGCTTATGAAAAACTCGAAACTTAATCTTACAACAGATACAAGTAGCTCTGGTTTAAAAGATCATCACAAACTGAATGCTGATGTCCTTCTGCAACATCTCTTCTAGGAGAAAGATTGGAAACTAATCAAGGACTTAGTCAAAATGCCACCGCACCACTTTCCTTCTGAAACTGAGAATAGTCCTGAAAATCCTGTCTGGATGGCCGGAAGTAGGACTAAGAACTTGCACCTCCTCAGTATGGATCAATGAGGACCCTAATTTTCAAATGCTAAGTCGAAAAGTAATATGGATTAATCTGGAGACAGATGAGTTTTATCGCGGCTCCCAGAAACTTTTTACCTATGATCAAGCGTTGGCATATTGAAAGTGACCAAATATGCTTTTCTTACTGTGAAGGATGAAGGAACTACACTTTTTTTGCATTGTGGATGAGAGTATATGTGTTGGACCTCTTCTCCCACGGAATTAATAAACTGTTAAGAGCAATAAATTTCCCCCTAACAGTTAGTATTGTTTAATATAAAAAAATAATCTGAAATTACGTAACTATTCTGTTAATTATGTTTACAAAGTACTGGTAAATAATTGTATCCATATTTGGAGAAGGAATAGCTTTTCGCTGGCATTCTTTGATTTATTGTTCCTTCCAGCAGTGGATAAGGGAAACTGGACAAACGTTGAGTCGGATGTTTGCCGAGAGCACGAGTTCTACAAACCATGGAACATTTTCCACTAGATCCGCCCTTGTAATATGTCAGAGGTCATATTCGTGCCTTATACATTTTTCTGGCGTCTGACCTGTTTCCATTTGATTGCTCCTCATATATCAAATGCTCTAAAATAACAAAGTTTCACGTTAAAAACTGCAGTAAAACATTTTAATAACAGACAGAGCAAAATTACGAAATGACATTACATTGGTAGAACTGACGAAGTAGAGTACTTCCCTTAGAACTGCGAGAATCTGTGTTCGATTCTTGATACCGGCATCCTGAGTGAGTACTGATTTCCTTCGATCACTCCAGGTAAATGCTAGATTGGTACCTTCATTAAGGCCATGACTGACTCCTAAAAAATCTTTCTCTTGTTATTGTTGATAATTTTATTGTACAAAATGGCACAAATTGAGCATTATCTAAGTTGTTAAATGAATTTGTGTGTGATATTACGCTCTTAATTTTTACAGTAAAACGTTTTCCTTATTAGGGTATGAGAAATAGCTCATTCCATTCTTTATAACGCATTGTTTTAATGAAAGTGTATTTAAAAACACATTTTATAACGTTATAAATTACTTTAAGATTACTTTCGTTTCTGTGTGTCTTTCTCTACTTGCATCTTCAAAATATCATCACAGTGACACCACTATATGTATGTCTTCTATATAAATGATCAGCAGGCTATCCGTAAAATTTCATTCATTTATACAAATGTGATGTCTAGACAAACATATATTTACAACAAATCGAGAAGCTGCTTCTTAAAAAAAAGCGTGTAACGTAAATATAAATAATTAAAAATACTTACATATTGCGGTGTTGATCGTAAATAACGTTTTAATACTTCGACGTTACTATTGTAACTTCACGTTTATCTAACAATTATAGTTAAAAGAAGATCTTATGTATTGTTGTTACATTGTTTCAGTAACACAAAGTTTAATTAAGAATTACACTTACATGGAATACTATTGGGCGAAAAGAGACAATAATTAAAGTTTTTATCGATATAGGGGTCTAGACGCAAAAGAAGAGGTAGTCGTGTTAGATCGAGTAAATACGTGTATTAAACAAAAAGTGTCTCGGAATCTATTTCAAATTTTTCAATATAAGCAGTAGGTATATTGGGAATGTCTGTATCTGACTCTTAAATATGTTTACAGCTAAACTCTCGAAATATCCTTATTTTAATCGATTAAGTCTGCTATAAAACTCTACTAACTTTAAAAACACAAGCTTTTCAAAAACCTCTCCATTTGTAATCAATAGTCCCTGCTTTTATAAAATATTAAAAGAACAAGATTGCATAGTAAACATAACGTATGTTAAGGCTCATAATCACTTAAAAATGAAATGCGCAAAGTAAACTGTATAAATAAGTCATTAGAGAAACGTATTTGTGACCTGACTTTCTCCCGAGAGTAAAGAATGAAAGGACTGAGTATCAACATGCACGGCAGTGCATGAGCCAAGTTCTTCACGTCAGAAAACGTTAGCACTGCCAGAAGCATGTTATACAGGAACAAGAGTTTATGGCAAAATCGACGATTTGGGGGCCCCGTAAGAAAAAAGATGTTAAAGATAGGAATATGAGCTTTTGCCGTTAAGGAGATATGGTAAATATGTGCAGATGTACAAAATTTCATATTCGTATCTCAAACTATGTTCTAGTTGTGGACCCCTGAAATTGCAGATTTTAGGCTAACTGACTCACTCACTCTCACTCACTGACTGACTCACTCATCATATTGTTTAGGGTGTTTGGAGTAAGCTAGAAACATGAAATTTGGTATGAAGGTAGAGGATGATAAGTAGATAAAGGAAAAATTCCGACATTTTGAAAAGGTCGCCATCTTGGATTCAAAATGGCCGCCAAACCTAAAATTTCAAAGAATACACAGCCTAAACG
>JAGDQP010039242.1:0-17816 GCA_022664845.1 Lepisma saccharinum | reverse complement strand
TCCAAATTCCACCTTCAAGTTTAAAGTTTGATTTTTTGACACCGGAACATTTTTTGTTGGAACAAAATATTTCAAACAGCTGTCAGCATATCATCAAAGTGTTTACATTTTAATATAGTTGGGTCTCTTCCAACGTTGTCTAAAGTTTTTTATTTTTGCTTCCAACTTTGACATTGTTTGTCGTTCAATTAAAATTTGACCTTTCAACTCGAGAGATTTTTTTGTTGGGACATATTTCGAGCAACTGTCGGCATATTATTAAAGTGACTGACTTAATAAAGTTTGAATTTAGAAACGGGGGTGGGGTGGATATGTTCCAACTTGTTTAGACTATTTTTTGTTCCAATGTTTGACTTTCTGACTCGAGATAATTTTTGAATTGATGAAAATTTTTGCACGTTCGAACTTTGAAATTTGCGAACCTAGATAATTTTTTTGTTGAAACGCAACATTTCAACCTGCTGGGTCTCTTCCGACTTGTCTAGACTATTTTTTTTTTGTGTCCAAGTTTGACTTTATTTGTCCTTCAGGTTTGAATTTTCGACTCCAGATAAATATTGTTTGGACACAATATTTCGATCACCTGACAACATATCATCAAAGTGATTAAATTTTAATAAAGTTGGATCTCAATTTAACATGTCTAGACAATTTTTTGTTTCCGAGATTGACTTTGTTTGTCCTTCAAGTTTGAACTTTCGACTTGAGATCATTTTTTCTTCAAACGATCTATTTCGACACACTGTCGTATATCATCAAAGTGACTAAATATTAATACAGTTCACATTTAAGGAGGAGGGTGAGGTCTCAGACATCTTGGCTGGGCTATAAATTTTGATCTTTACGTTTAAAATTTGACTTTTCAACTCGAGATAATTTTTTGTTTTGACAGCGATTCTGGCTTCTTCTACTAACCTATCTTCATATACTTCAGGTTGTTTGTCGTAGCAACCAAGTACTTCACCTATTAATACTTTTTACACATATGTTGTTTCACAATTCTCTCTACATATATTAATGTGTACATAAAATACTTCATTCGTATTCTTCCTACTCTAAGAAGTGTTCATCTGTACGAAATATAATTTCAAATTAGTCCAGTTCTGAATCTCACCTATGTTCTAGATATTTTAATCAATGCACAGAATATGTAGAATATGAATGAACATATATTTTGTGTATCTCTTTCATAACTGTCAGGTTCGATCCGCACCGACAGAAAATCGAGTCGACCCGATGTAGGTGTAATTAGGCTAGAAAAGTGTGTGCCAAACCCAGTGACCCATTTTTTGGGTCAGCCTAGTCCGGTCATCAAGTTTCCGTCATCACCACTGTCATTAGCTGCAGAGTCTATCTACAACTATCGATCTGGTGCTTATTGCTATGATCCATTTTCGTTTAATTGACAACACGTAATTTATTCTACTGTTACAACAATCAGTAAAAGTATTACGAAAACTTTGAGTAGTACGACTTTGAGAAGGTAATCTGCAAGCAAAATATACACAGTGGGTGTAATGCAACCCAACCTGATTTTTTATCTGTGTATCACACCACATGAACTCAGAAACACAAGCAACCAGAAACCTGCGTCGAAATTACATAAAGTGAATAATTCCACTTCTTGATAAACACAAAAGTTATACTAAAATATACCAGTGTGACCATGGAAGGTTAATGAATTTTGTTGGGAAGCCAGTGCAAAGGAAAATATTAACTTGATGACGTGCTTGAATTTTCGCAATATTAGAATTACGTGTAAAACATTATATTCTGGTGTTATATCTGTAACACCGGTAAACTGTTGTTTTAGAGCAGTTTTCGTTGTACTAAATATAATATTCAATACGTATGGATTCTGTTTGTTATTAACATATAATTTTGATTCTACTTGCGAGATTTTATTTAATAAAATGTATTTTGTTCTCTCTCCAGGTTTTGGAGTTACATGTGGTTGTCTCCGAAGACTGACATAGATTGGGATCTGATTTTTCGTCCGTTTACTCATGTATCAACCGGAGAAGAGCTATATTTCGTATCGAGATGGGGTATTTTGCTAGCGGTAGGAATTCTAACAGTGTATTTTCTACTACGTAATCAACTTTAAAAGATCGAATAAAAATATTTAATCTATTTGATCTCATAAGCTGTGCAAGTGAAATCTCCGTCCATGTGGAACAATCTACTTCCATTTTAACGAAAAACGAGTGTCACCTCAAAAGAGTATCTAAGAACCATTTTTGGATCAAATGAATTTTTGTGTAATAGAACCGTGTTATGTGCCATTGTCAGTGTGCAGACAGTTACACATTTTCTCGTGTAATACCATGTTTTGTTTCGTTACGTTTACAATGTGACTCCAAACGTTTCATTAGATTTGTAACCAATCGTTCTTTATTCGTCCTGAAAGAGTTGTCTGGTGGCACTGAAGTGCATTTAATACAAACCCTTTAAAAAGACAAATTAAATTTTATAGTCAGAACTTGTGTGTGTGTGTGTGTGTATTTAAGGTTGATTGTGTATTTTATTATAGGACCAAATTGCATCACTAATGCTGACTGTCACTATAGGTTTTAACGTCTGCTGACTTAAATCGTATTTGTACCTCCTGTTCCACAAAAGGATTTACGTTGTTTCAAGCAAACGTATTTTCCCAGCTTAATTTTCAATCCTTTCACTTTTACCGTGTTTTGTTCATTTATAATTATTCAGAGCGGTTACTTTGGTATAGTCTGAGTGAGTTTAAGGTAGTTTTTTGGTGTGGGAAAAGAAGTGTATGTTTTAACTGTAGTTGTTTAGGACATTCAGGAAAGGATTGTTATAATCCTTTGCGAAAGAATCAGAAACTTGGAATTTCGGGGTCCTCTTCTCCACTGATATTGTGTTTGTGTTGCGACAGTAATTCAGAAATTAACTTTTCACTCTATTACAAACTGAAATATTTGAAGGTATCAAGAAGTTGAACAAGACAGATTGCTCTTAGAAAACTATATAGTTTATTTTGTGTGTTGAATAATTGATGAAGCCTGTGATATATGAATCACATCTACAATTATATACTACAGTAGACCGAGACTGTTAGGTTAGCTTATATATACATTACAGCCTTAAAACACCATGAAAGTTCTACTGATGTAACATTGTGTGGTTACTAATTAGTAAAACCCAATATCACACGTTATGGAAAAACATAAAGTATACTGTTACTAGTAATCGTGTAAATTCGAGAGGTCGTGGGTTCGATCCCAGCGGTCAACTATCCTGACTGAGGTTTTTCTAAGGGTTTCCTCAGTCACACCAGGCAAATGCCGGGATGGCACCTTCAATATATGCCCTGTCCGACACCTTCCCGAATCCTTTCCCTTCCCCTATCCCGGTCTGAGCATTAGATGCCTAAAGTTCATAAATAAAATCATTCAGTAATCGTGTAGACAACCTCAACTTTCTGGTAGGAATAATTTTCTTATAAAACACAATGTGTGGATTTTTCTACGTAGCTTATTTGTTTACTCCAATGTTATAAAGCAAACATTGCATTGAATCATAAAAATATGTTCCACATGGTTAGAGAAGGCAAAGATATGATGAAGGGCAAGGCGGGGAAACAATGAAACTATTTTGGTCGATTTCGAACAAGTGGTCCCATCTATTAGCTTACAAGGTATTACACTACAATGGTGCAATAAACGTTGCTATATATCTACAACCATGCATGAAAAACTTCCATAGCACGGTGGCGGTGCTACCGGGACAGCAAGAGGGTCACCGGGACGATAATGGCCCTTTTCTACTAAAAGGTTTATAAATAATCCGAAAAATTAAGATTTTGTTATTTCCTCTTGTATCTTTGTGGTGTTGTACCGCTATAAAACATCCACTTGCTTTTTCTCCCTTCGTCGCTATTGAACTTTACCTGAACCACTGTATGCTAGAGATCTGCACGGGCCGGGCTTGTGCGGGCCAGCTCCGCTATTTTTTTGGGGCGGGCCCGGCCGGACTTGTGCGGGCCGGCACTGCTTTCTCTTCAGGTGGGACCGGGCTCGTGCGGATTAATTGCACTTCTTTTTTGACTTTCGTTAAACGATAATTGGAATAAAGCCAAACGTTCAAGTCTGTGTGCACGCCACGTGGAGTGAAAGGTATTACAAACAACGCAATATTTACAGTTGGTGTTGCTTAGCGGCTCCACTTTCGGTATAGAGGATTAGTTGTTCACCGGGGCGTTGACTCCAGTCGGCAGTCACACGAGTGACTGCATGCCCTTCCGTCAATAAATAACAAAAGATAGTATGCGTATTGAAGCTTCCACTGATGGCCCGTGTCAATACCAGAATATGGTCAATCCAACTACTGGATCCTAGGGGTGAACAGTCAGAGTTGTCTTGATATAAAAATGAAAAGAAACCGCACTGTTTGTTCTTCTCTCCACTTCAGCGACCCGCGGGAAGAAATGGTGGATGAAGTCAGGGTTGCAGTCTAATACGGTGTTAAATACCGTGCAAATGTAGGTCTTGTGGGTGGGGTCAAATTTCTGATAATTTGTTTTGTAAATAAAAGTTATACTTTGGCTAGCCACTTCTTTGCTACATTTAAGAAACCTGCGACTACAAGTAATCCTACTGTTCAAAGCAAAAGGATTATTTTGATCCTTTGTGTTAGAAATAAATTGAAACGGCAATCCTGTAGAATGAAATTAAAATAACTAGCAAATCTACAATTGTAGTTAAGTTTTTCGGTTAATAAATAATACACATCTTTCCACATCATACGGGCGCCGCGGTGGCTCAATTGGTAGAGGACTCACCTCTGGTGCTAGGGATCGTCGGATCGATCCCTGCTCATACCATGTGGGCAGTGGGCTTTGTGGTGGACAAACACCGTTTTCGTGGGTTTTCTCGGGGATCTTCCGTTTCCTCCCACTTTCTTCATTCTACCAATTCATCCTATCATCATCATCTATCCAGCCTGAGCCAAAGTTGCCTAAGGGCCTTAAAATTAAAGTCAAATTCAACTCCACATAATACCTAACTTCACAATGCACAATCTATCTAATCTCACAAAAACTACAGACACACATAAATTACATCTCTACGACGCTCTAAGGCCTAGCCATTTCATATCGAAGAACTAGAAGACGATATTGAAAACCTTGCTTTAAGATAAGACAAGTTAGTTGGAGGTTACATTCAGTTGATTCTATTTAGCTTGTTTAGACAACTTTGTCTTAGACTGGTAATTGATAAAATTAACATTTTTGTTTGCAACAAAATGTCATAAATTAATAAATGCATTTGTATAAATAAAGTAATTGGCCATTTCCCCATCCAAAAGAATATGCAGTAAAATGTGACCATGTGGATTAAAATGTGATTTAAAGATGGATTTTACACGCGCATGAATTTCTCATTTTAAACTTTATTTTAAGGAATATTTTTTTTTATTTTCACTAAAATTTTGCTTACAGTTTCAACTGAACTATTTCGTTTAAAACTTTATTTTTTAATAAAAATAAATTATACATTTAGATAGTATATACTATTTGGTTATTTGTTTGTTGCTGAAAGATTTTCACGACTTCCTTCTGGTAGGAATATTATACTCGTACTTTATTTTCTTGTTTGAAAGCTCTGGAAAGTGTGCATATTATTTTTTTGTGTGTGTGTGTTCAATAATGACTTAAACAAATAGTATGTGCTTGGTATATTCTTCTTTTAATTGACAAAATAACTTTTTTTTGTTTGTTTGCAAGAAGAAATTTTTGTATAAATAAATGACCCGGAAAATGAAGAAAAATAGACCTGGAAAACCTAGAAGAAACATGGAATTTCAAAATTATCATTAAGTAGACACCTGGCTTAGCTTTCAGGGAGGCCATAGAAAGGTCTCAATTACAGCGGGACAAATGTAAAAGATTTATTAGCTGCTACCGAGACCAGTTGGAACTTTTTCCATCCGAGCCTACAACAATGATTGCTCACATTAAAAGAACGTTTAAACAATTCAATGTGTTTCAATGGGACTTGAAAGTTTATTTTTCATTCTTTTGCCAAATGGAGTTTCATCGTTTTCCCCCTGATCCTTCATATAGTATGCAGATTCTCTAAAGAGGGATACAACACGAACTGTAAAAACATGTATAACTGTGAAGACATGCATAATTGGTGGTAAATATTTAAAACAATGTTATACGTAGGAAAACAAATCCTATTTATTAATGAAATCAATTAAACAAATTAATATGTGTGTTTGAAAAAAAACTAAAGATTATAGACCAAACCTTGTGTAATGAAACGTACATGTATATATTTTTGTGATTTGTTGCAATGTCCACAGTGTGATGCCAGGCTTTTGATTTTAATAAACAGATATGTTCATTGTCTGCTATAGCATCTTATAACAAAATTTCTGGAGATACGATACTTGACTTCAAAAATATTCGTATACCCAATGACGTAGTTATAATAATTTGTTATTTCAACGATTCTTCGTAATTTTAAATAGCTTTTAGAACATAATAGACGTTTTGTATCCTACATTGAATGGTGCTATGAGGAGCGACGAATTGAAACATGCTTCATAACTTCTATTTACATTAATATTAGTATTTACCTGGGTCCGCGGTGGCTCAGTTAGTAGAGCGCTCATCTGTGGTGCGTGAGGTTGTCGGTTCGATCCCTGCTCATACCATGTGGGCAGTGGGCTTTGTGGTGGACAGACACCGTGTGCGTGGGTTTTCTCTGGATGCGGCCGTTTTCTTCTACTCTCTTCATTCTATCATCATCCATTCTGCCTGAGCTACAGTTGCCTAAAGGTCTTAAAATAAATTCATAATTAGTGTTTATCATTAGACCAGTGATTTTTATGTAGTCTATGAGTTAAGGCCGACAAGAGTTTGGAAAAGTCAACAGAGTGAGTCTAGAAAGTATACATTTTGAGGTAATGGAATTTAGGCTTTTAAACTTAAGTCAGTTTACTAAATAAATCAAATTGAAAAGTTTTGTTTATATTTGTAATCAAGAAGACATGATTTCTTTTCTATGCTGTACATATTTGTCTTGTATATGTGAATGTGTGTGTTCATTCATATTGATGTGAGCAGTGTTAAAAGGAATGCTTGTTTGTAATCAGTGACAGTAAATTACTGACAAATACTCGTTACAACTGTGTAAACATGTGTCATCACTGCAACCACAAAATACAAATATTAACTAAACAGGCATGAGCTGTGTTTTGTTTACTTTCAGTCAATCCTTCCGTCAAACTAAATTATTCTTGAGCTTCTATTTGTTCGGTGAATTTCAAGTGAAAAGATAGTATAATTTAGTTAAACGAATATACTGCTATGTTCTTAGTTTTCTCTCCTAAAACATAGTGTGTCTGCAAGGTGTCGAAATCCATATATGGAGTGACATAGAAGAATTGTGAATTGAAATTTTTCTTAGTGGTAGTGCTTTGACTTCCTGTGTAAGTATAGATCTGGCTACAAGTATTCAAATTCGAATATTTCCAAACATCAAAAAGCATCGAATTTTAACGTCTTGAATTTATTCGATCTTCGAAGGACTAGTTTAGATCCCTCGATAAGTCCTATTCTTGTATTTTCCGCTCTGAGGACGATTACTCTCTCTTCCTAGCTAAGAAGTTGCATCTATTCTTTTCCCGCTCCGTTTTTCAGATCAACCACTTCTTGAAATTGTTGCGTAACCATGTCATGACCATTCTTCTTAATCTTTTGTTCGTTATCTCCAGTGTTGTTCATCTCTCATCTATTCTCTTCAGTCATTTATCTGAAGAGATCTCTTCAGTCACGTCTTCTCTCATCTATACGATGTTGACTTTTCATCATAATACCATGAATAACTCAGGAAGAACACCAGATGCGGATATGAGATGTGCACTATTGGAAATTGCAGAGAATTTTCTATAGAATGATGTAATAAAAGCAGTTGGATCCCGGTGAGAACTTTATCTATCTCCAAAGCATTTTGTTTTTGTTTTAACGTACAGTAGTTTCGGTGTTTGGCCGGTTCTAGATGGTGAGCGGTCGATCGGACAAACATCAAACTTCATGTAAATATGGTTAACGACACGTGGAAGAAAAATATTGAATAAACAATTCGATTAAAACCTTTCAATGTGTCTTTACATTTTTCGAACGCTTTACAAGTACAAGCACCTTATTGACATATACATTTTACAAACTATGTGCAGTATGTTTGTGTGTGTGTACCAAACGTGCTTCAGGCTACAAAATATGCTCAAAATGTGTCCCATCTATGTCCAGGACAGTTTGGAAGAAAAGTGCGTCACCTTTCAATCCCGGCTTGTGCCACGTAAGCTTTGTGATGCGCAAACTCTGTAAGTTCCATCGGACGTTTTCTCCCACTTTGTTCATTCGGCCAATTCTTGATAAACTCGTCCTTCAGATATCCCCATAACTAGAACTCGCTGCGGTTATCAGGAGCTCGGGGTGATCAAGCATTTGGAAACGATATACTACCTGCTTCGTCAACATGTTATCCCCAGTTTGCAGGACAGGTATAAAATTAACACAACTACTTTTATACAGGATTGGGATACATCTTACGTCGATCGTCAGGTGAAAAAGTTCTTCAGAGACACATGTGGTGCAAATGTAGTCACTAGCAAATCGTTTGGCATGGAATGGTCCTAATTCCCTGTCAAAAAAATCAGTTAAAGTTTATCTTTATTGCAGAACGACATGTGTGAAAGCATATACCGTCGGTTTACAAGCGAAACACACACACTTTTGAGAAAACGAAGGAAAACGAAATTGTAATTTGCAGCTAAAAGACAATACTGGAAAAACGAATGTCGGGATTGTTTTTTTTTTTTACACTATCTATTTGTCAAGTATATAAGATTATTTTCATGAAATTTATGTATTGCTGTGACACCTAATAACGCTGATATCTTTCGTAAATTAACATACTAAAAATCCCCATTGATCAGGACCCGGGAAATCGGTCTAAATCCAAGATGGCGGCTGAATTTACCGATTTTCCGTATTTATGATATGTTTATAGCAATACTGACTCCAATTTACCTAATAATCTTGTTTGCATTATTCCCCACAAAGCGTGATTTTAAACATACTCAAAATCCACAATAATTGTGCCCCCGGAAAATCAGTCGAAATCCAAGATGGCGGCTGAATTTCCCAGTATTCCGTAATTACATATATGGCTATCCTTAAACCAGTTTAATTAATGAGATATTTTATTTTATTTTGCCGAAAGATGCGCACACCTTTTCATACAATCAGAGTACCGAAAAATTTCTTGCCGCTTTTGGTAGAAACAGAAAGGTATATAAAAATGTCACTTACCGTCGTTAGTCGTCAAAATAATCTCCGTCAGCATCTGGCAACTTTTGCCAACTTTTCTGCAGCTTCGCAATATTTTGGCGGTAATATTGGCGGATTTTAGACGCAAAGAAAACTGTGTGTGACTGCCTTATTGGCGAAGGAATTCCCAAGAAGGTGGTTGTCCAGGAAATGGAAGAGGTGATAATATGTTGGCATAAGGTCCAGGGAGTTCGGTGGATGGCACAATGTCTCCCAGCCAAGTCGCTGTATGGTATCCCTGGTCACATGCGGCCTGGTTTTACACCTTTACGATTCATCAATGCTGGCTCCTTCTGTAGTGCTTGTTGCACACGTTGCAACTGCTGTGGGTACAGATCCGCAGTTATGGTTTGAGCCAGTGATAGCAGCTCGTAATGCACCACTTTGCGATTAGTCCACCAGATACAGAGCATGGTCTTGCGTGCGTGTAGAGGTAATATTGTGGTGTGATGCACAGGGTCCCACAGTGACAACCAATGTCTGGCACGCTTGGAAGTCTCATACAGGATCCACTTTTCGCCACTGGGGAGCACTCGATCAAATATAAATGAATTGAGATGCCGAGAAAGAAACAATAAACAAGCTGTCACTTGTTCGTTCTTTTGGCTTCCGATACCCATTTCCTCAACTTGTACGTCTTCCTTATGCGGTGTACGTAAAGTGTGACTGTTTCACCAGAAACATGGAATTGTTCGGCATGTTTATCACACATTTGGCTGCTGTTCTGCTCTATTGCCGTCTTCAGAGCCTGTCGGCACCCACTGCATGGTTTATTACACAAGGACAAATTACCCTGACCTGAATTTCTGGAATCAGTGCCTGACAGTGCGTTCATTCACAGCATTATCTCTCAAGATTTGACGTATTCGGAGATTTGATTCAGTTGCGGACAAGCGCACATTAAAATCGTAAATCAGACAACCCGAAACGAGATGCTTCGACACCTCAATTTGTCTTCGCTACTACCGAGTCTTTGTCACGGTAAATGTTCCCACTGCCAGTCCGATCGCTTTTCCAGCACCTGAAGCACTTATTTCCGTATTAGTGATCACGTCTTGCCTTTCAACGGCAAGAACTTTTTTGATTACCTTGTATTAAATCATATTTGTGTTTGCAGGTAGCAATAGACAATGGAATTAGCTACAATGAGTGTAAGTTGAAGGAAAGACAATTGTGGAACAGACAGCGTATTGCTGCAAGCTAAAGATACGAATGCTGTTAACAAATTCAGTCAAACCAGAGGAAGGTGATGTGGCAGTAGAAGGCTCTAGAGTTAACATAGATCGTTCAAAAAGGTTTACTAAAAAGAGAAAATTGAATCAACTATAAAGAAAATTGAGGAGGAGTCCAGAGTTCAATGGATCCAAGTGACAGTCAAGAATAAAAAAAAGGTAAGAGGTAAACTTCTCTCTACAAATATATTAAATTTGGCTACATTAGATACAAAAGTAATGAGGTCCAAACTTTTAGATCTATTTACGGCTTTTAATTTAAGACAAAGAACGTCCAAATCGGATGAAAAATGGCCGGAAAACTTGCCGTTAAAGGATAAGTGCTTCCGTCATGTTGAATCCAATATGGCGGCTAAGTGATCAATGAGCGAGTCATATGACCAGTAGTTTTTACATTCTATTAACATCTGAAACAAGCTGATAAAGTTAAAGTGAGTGTACATTTTTAATGCACACGAAAAGTGAACTCCTTGACTAAATGAAAACATGAATTTGTAATTATGGTTTCCTTACTAGTTTGTGTAAATCCTACACTTAATATAAAATCATTACAATTAGTATATTATTAGTACACTCATTTTGTATTTATTGGTTCGGAAAAAGTGTGTTATTTTCAAAAATTTGTAAAAAGAACGTCTCTAAAAAAAAAAAGATTCCAACTTTTCATGAAGACATTTTTTGCTGTAAATTAGCTAAAAATGTGAATCATGTGGCTGCCATCTTCGTTTTTCACTGATTTTTCGGGGTTCAATTATTGCGGATTTTGAGTGTTTGAAAATACGCTTTGTAGGGAATAATGCAATCAAGAATATTAGGTAAATTGAAGTCGACATTGGTATAAACAAATCATAATTACGGGAAATCAGTAAATTCAGCCGCCATCTTGGATTTCGACCAATTTCCGGGATTCTGATCAATGGGGATTTTTATTATGTTAAAATACACCCTTTTTAGAGTATAATGCAAAAAGAGTCATTTGTGTTGCAATTTTGCCTAAGTTAAAGTGCATTTTGACTAGTCTATCTCTACAGCAACTGGGAAACATGCTGAGGTAGATGTCATGGCAAACTTGGTAACTGTGTTTGTATAGTGGCGTTGTTCATGCGATACGTTATTGATGCTTGTTAGTCTGTTTATTTTGGTGAATTCAGTTCTAGCTAAAGGCTTCAGTAATCAGTTCCATTGCAAGTAGTTTGTAAAACATAGTCACGTCTTGTGAGTGGAAGTGTCTCGAAAATATCAAGAGACTGACGAAGGAAATGTTCCATTAAAATGATGGAAAGGAGTTGTACACGCAGAGAAACACGAGAGAAGCTATATTAAAAAGGCAAAACTTAAAGGCGTTTCAATGCAAATGTGCGTCAAAGTGCTGTTATAATGTAACATATTTTAACAAGAAACGAATTATGAAGCGAATGATGTGCAGAAAGTGTCTGCACATAATGCTGATATTACTACTAATATTTCTTTATGGACTAATTGTATGCATTATTGAAGTACACGAAACCGACTTTATTCTGTGAAAGTTTTCTTCTGTTTACTTGTTCTGAAATTTGAATAATTGACGTAGAAGGGAAAAGATTGGGTAAGCCTTAAACTATGTAGATGATAATATTTATTAAGTACAATACACATGTTGTAGTCGCTGGTCATGATGGTTTTTAGACTATCTAAGATGAGGTTTCCTTTTAACTATTCTCAACTTCGACAAAATATTGTCACATTTACTTCAAATAACATTTGTTTCCCATCTTATTCACTTCCATAATACGCCTGAAACGAATATGTACCAATTAATCACACAGTTCTTCGAGTGACGCTAAGCAGCGAGTCTGTTAGCAGCACTCACATATACACAGCTAATTTAGGATCTAGCAAACTATAAACCGGATTTTGATGCTTGAAGTTGCATTTGAAAGCTCTTTGCCATACTAAGACACAGGAAAAAAATGGATCTGGGACCCCCTAGGGCGGTTTGAAAAAAAAATCAGAATTTCACGTTTCTGGTTATAGCACTGACCCCAGACCATATAGGCGGCCGAAGCTTGCGGAATCGTAATCTACGCTTCAATACCTTTCCATCGATGTATCACACATCAAAATCGGTGAAGGGTTTCAAGAGTTATGACCTTTTTAGCCTAATCACAGAATTTTCACAAATGATAGAAAGAGGCCTCCGTCATTCTGTCTGTCTTTTTGCTTAGCCCAAAGTGGTTGGTACCGGGGGTTTTGGGGTCAATTGCGGGCTCCAACAAGTTGGGGTAATTCAAAGCTTATTTGTTGATAGGAGTTACCGTTTTCGTGATACGGCCTTTTGTATGATGACTGATTTTTTTCTTTCTTTAAAAAAAAAATAGGCAGCCTTACAAAATAAGCGATATCAGTATAAAAACCCCTTCGGGGTAAAGACAAGAGTGATGCGAGAATTCTACTCACAAAAAAAGTTATATCCATTTTGCGAGCTACTTTCTTTGTGTCACTAAGGCGGAAGGATACTAAATCTCCTAATTTTATTACAAAGGAAACACGTCCGTCATAGCGACAAAGAAAGTAGCTCACAAAATGGATATCACTTCTTTTGTGAGTAGAATTCTTGCGTCACTCTTACCTTTACCCCGAAAGGTTTTTTTATAACGAGAATTCACTAATTATTAAGTTGTTTCGTGAAAGTTCAAGGGAAAGAAGACAACGTTGTTTGTTCCTTATGGCTTCTTGTGATATAAGTAAATGATTAAGTGAAATTTTGTACAAAATTATACATGCAAACATAAAATGTTATCGTAGAAATAGTGATAAACAGTGTAAAATTACTTTGTTGGACGCTTGTTTCAGCCTTACATTCCCCGCTTTCTCGATTACAAATTGAAATTAAAATTATTATCTGAGGCTCAGGCCGGGATAGAGGAGGGGAAAGGATGCGGAAAAGTGTCGGCCAGGGCCTAAGCTTGGGGGTGCCATCTCGCCATTTGCTTGGTGTAACTGAGGAAATGCCCTGGAAAACCCTCAGTCAGGATGGTCAGACACTGGGATTGAACCCACACCCTTTCGAATGGTAAGCCAACGCTCTACCACTGATCCACGGCAGCTCGGTTTCTCTCGATTGGAAAATCATTAATAAACTACTAACAAACTATCTTACTTGTACCATACGATTCAACCTTCAACGATACGACCAACAGTAAAATAATAGTTTACTGTAGTTATCAAAGCAGTGGATATGTTTGTTTGACCATTCGGAAATATTTCTGTCAATGTCCTCTGTACCATTTCCTGAAATTAATTGCCAATAACAACTCATTACCTTAACAAACGTTGGAGCTAATCACAGTAAACGCCTGCAGGTACAATTGCACACAAACTCAAACATTAACAGATGATGTACAGCAGAGTGAACAGAGAAGAAACATAAAGGGTTTCTACGAAGTTCAACTCCATGTTTACATTTTGGTTAATTGAATAAAGAGGACGAAGTAGCTTCTACACAAGTTACTCATCCGTGAAGTCTCCAATGAACACATGGAAATGAAGCTACTGCAATTCACAGAGTAAGAGCTGATATATAACACAAACATGTTTTCCTTTAGAGAAAACCCATAGAGACCCAAACACAGATCATTTTTACACCCATACTTTCACTCACTGACTCACTCTCACTCATTCTCTCTCTCTTTCTCTCTCTCTCTCTCTCTCTCTCTTACACACACACACACTTCAAAGTGAAGGTAAATATTCTAGGAGAGAATTCTTATTGATCAAAAAAGAAAGAAGTCATCCTTACTAGTCACTTATCAAAAGCCTCTTCGGTTTTGAGGTACAAGGGTTCCAACTTCGAACCCTTCTAACAATGGTAAATAAAACGAATACTTCTCGATAAAAGATACGTTAAAGTATAATTTTCTAACGTGATTCATGCCAAAGGTTAAATCTTACAAGTTCAAATACAAATGTAATTGACTTCATAGTGTGTTCAGTCTCGTATAAATTTTTATTTTTCTGCATATTAGATATCCCGAGTGATGGTAAAAATAATATAAAGGCATAGAGTGCAATGTTTTAAACTTTGACTACAGGAGGTGAGATTATTATCGTTTTTTTTTTAACAATTTGAACAATGTACTTCCTGTATTCACCATAGATTGTAACACTGCATTGTGTGATTGAGGTATAATATTCACCGTCACTATGGAATACCACACATCCAATAAATCAAGAAAGTGCCATTTGAAAAATAAAATGTTATAAATCTATCAAGGTTGGCAACACTGCAAACATAATGATATAACACAGGCTTAAAATATTTACCCTTTTGCCCCCAAATCAACTTCCAAAAGCATTCTTTTACTTCAATGCATCGTTTATGATTTATCGAGAAATATTCATTTTACTTACCAACGTAAGTAGTGTGGGTTCCAAGTAGGTGAAACTTACACACTCTTTGACATCTACAATAAAATTATTAAATACTTGGGGTTCAAGATTGTAATATCTAAAATCACACTGAAACTTATCCCTCAGTTATTATATAGTCTTAAGGACCTAGAAATGTAGTTTTTAAGAAATATCAAAAGAAAAGAAAGAATGATAAAAAAAAAAAAAATTGGAATTAATCCTTTCCTCAAATGCAGATTTTTCAAAATATTCTAAAAACTCATTACATAATATACAATTCACATTTATACACAGCAGTTTTTGATTCTTGAAGCGAATTGTGTGCGAAGTTACTTGCGAACGAACCTCTTTACTTGTTCATTGTGGATATAAGGGAGGTGGAGAGATGCCGCATGAGGAGACGTGTCCCACTTCTCCACAACCAACGCTATCGCAGGAAATATGCTGTCGTCTCCTAGTATAGCATTAGAAATAATGAAAATGCGTCCAACACATACACAGATCTTAGTATGTCGTAAAATAATAACTATTATGGGATGTGGGGAAGGGTTGTATGAAGAATAAGGTAAGTAAGTGTATGAAAATGCACGAAAAACCATTCGACAAGCAAGCGAAATATATTTCCGGGTTTTATCGTCTGGCGGGGAACGGTAGTCTTTCGTAGGCTGTGTGAAAGGACAAGAAAGAGATACCGAACCGTAGGCAAGGTTAGACAGGACTCTCTAGCAGAAACGTTACAACAGGGCGCCTGTGAAAAATACTTTCACACTCCGTCAATAGTGGATTTGATTTGGTAATTGGTACACCAACTGCGGCAAATGGTTTAATGAAACTTGTGTAATTTACAATACCATGTGCATTAACTGTGGTAGAGAATATGCACAGCAAAAATGGTCAATAATCGGAATTAATGCTACTGTATCTCTCCAACATGATGCGGTATCTCTCCTTCAGCCTTTTTGATGAGCTCGATAACGGTCCTCCTACATTTTTTCTTTTCGTTCATGCATTATTAAAAAACATTTTATCGTTGTATTTATGTTAACGATTATGTATCTGGTTATTTCTATAATACGGCTCTTCAGCAATTTCGGTTCTATTATTATTATTTCTACAACCATTTTTGGAAAAGTTTGGCATCTCTCCTCACTTTTCTCTATCGAGTTTTCCACAACCTTACGTTCACTAGCAAATGCCTTTATGCCATTGAAACGTCTATGTTTGCCACGATTTTTTTAATTCCCGAACTGTTTACGTAATGTAAGCGAAATGTCTATCAGTTTCATATTTTTGTTCCTTAAAAACATGATAATGTGTTGCGCAACGGAGCTACGGGAAGATATCTCACTGCTAAAAAAAAATGAGCGCAAGGCGATGGATATGACAAGGACAAGTCTAGACAGGTATAAATATCTCCACTCTATCACAGAGGTTCAATTCTACCCGAAACCTTATCGTTTACCAATAGTTCACAGCACCAGTTAGGTCTATATATAGGTATTTCAATTTCTAGGGTATTCCTCATTACCAAATGTAAAATCCTTGTGCCTTACTGCAACAACAGGAAAGCGAAATTAATTTTTAAGTACTTTAAAAAGATGAAACTGTTGTATGTTACCCTGACCAAATAACATTTCTGATTTAAATATTAATGTGATCTTATGACAAAACTTTCACTTGAAACTTACTGTCAGAGTTATGCTTCACAACTAAGGAGGTTGCAGTCTGGTAAAACAAACGTGTTTTAAGCAAAAACAATTCGTCATCAAGCGTATGTTGTTATGTGATTTTAGTCATTGCGCATAATCGAGCACAATCAAGCTTGTTTGACACCAAAGCACAAAACAAGTGTTTCCATGAGAAAAGATTTGTCCATAGACATGAGCAAGAGTAGAACGTTCGTGTTTTAATCTGCTTGCTGAAACAATGTTTTGATTTTTAAAATGGCGACTTTAAGTCACACAAAAAGTTAGTTATTTGCTTGCAGAGATTTCGCTCTATCAGTGTGTTTTCTTCGTTAAGACTACATGTGCATTTTTTTACTCTATCCGTGGATGAAGGTTCACTGACTTAATTCAAGATATAATGGTGGTATTCGTTTGGTGCAAATTTGTCGGTTTTAACCCCTTCTCACACCCTCCCTCTCATAATTTCTCACTCTCATGAGACAGACTTGTTCTCACCGGAACCCATTCTCTCTTTTACTGGAAAAAACATCAATTATTGTAAAGTACCATTTTCTAAGTTAATATTATCGCTAATATAATTGATTCGTTAGCACAGTAATACAGTCCATCAAAGTATTGTCAGAGAGTTGCTCCAGTGGCGCAATTGGTTAGCACACGGTACTTATAAGTCAGTGTTTGTGAACTATGCCGGAGTTGTGAGTTTGAGATTTACCTGGAGCATTTTTTTTTCTATGCGAGAAATGATTGTTTTTAATCTGGCCTTTACAGCCCCTTAAAGCAGTGGCATCTAATTCCTAAATATATGCGTCCAGATTCTTAATTAATAATTACATATTCAATTCATGTATTCATATGCATATGGAAACCTTCCATATCTATGATTTATATATCTATAAAAAGGAATAGTCGCATTTTATTTTACATACTTTTACATATTTCGTACAATACTACATATTTCTGTATATTTAACATTTCTCTTTTTACATAAAACAAAGCTAACATTATTGTTTTTCAGTATTTTTGATCTGTTTTATTAAAATTTCATCATAAAACTGTTTAAAGGTTGTAGTTTTAGACAACTTCTCATATTTTCTTTTCCAAAATCTCTTACACTTTAAAACCATTGTTAAACATCGGCAG
>JAGDQP010039241.1:0-17817 GCA_022664845.1 Lepisma saccharinum | reverse complement strand
TTTAGATGTTCTGTGTTGATGTTGGTTCTAAGTCGCACTTCGAAGTAAGAATTGAAATAACACTTTCACTGTTCTATATGTTCAAGCGTGTTTGAACTATTTCATTTCAAAGTCTATAATTTTCACTAAGAGTCTAATAAATGGATTTGAAGTCAATGACGTCTTTTTACGAAGAGATTCGACTTATACGAGTAACGAAGCTGAAATGAGTCAAGTCGAGCGCGTGAAGGGGAAGATATGTCTTATTTATATGTCACTTATTGTCTCTAAAGGAAGAAGGTTTCTATGAGAAGCTAAGTTCGAAAGGAAGTACAGGTTCTTAAGTTCAATTAGGTTACGTTATCAAATCAGTCTCTGGGGATAGTCTAAATGTTCTCGTTCTCATCTCTAATAATCTTGATCATTAGTTATTCTTAGAATTAATTCACGTAACACTATCCAATAGAAGGTTCGTGTGGAAACAATCACACAGTCAATCATTCTGTGCTAATTCTTCTTGCCTGTGACTCGAGGTGAAGATGTATTTCCACTTGAGTTTAAAAAAAAAATGACCTAGATGTTGCATCTCTCTTTTACGTTACTAGTTGGAGCTTTACATAAATCTTTTAGTAAAACATTTGAGCGTGACATAGCCTCATCCATAAGTTGGAATATTTTTAAAATTTAAAAGGACAAAATACTTATTCCTAAATACAATCAATGAATAAAATAAATTCAAAATAATTAACATTCAAAATATACAACAATGTGGATACGAAAGACGATACGATACGTAGTCGATGATACAACAAAGTTTAAATAAATGTTCATGCTCCGACCGCTGATGCTGGTGCCAACGACAAAGATAATTTTACGATAAGCTAGATAGGTTGTTTTACCGATTTCCGAAGTATAAACACGAAAATTGTCTTGGGTGTTTTAACGCAAAGGTAGGGAACAAATTTTTAGAACTACTGTAGGCAAATCAAGTCTTCACAAGTCAACAATAACAATGGCTTCAGGCTGACAACTTTCGCGATTTCGAAAATCATAATAGTTAAGTGCACGCACTTACAATCCACTTCACGTTTTTATAGCAGAACTTCTCTTGCAGGTAGTATGTTACTTAACATAACATAAAATGAATTGTATGGGCGGTAACAGCAAGGTAGTATGTTACTGTCCGATGCGCTATATCTTTCAACTATACAGGCATAAGAAATCGATAACGCGATCAAATATCTTAAATGAAGGAAATATATGGGATTGGATGGCGTACCTCACAATATTGTAAAAGGATCCAATGACTATTTTTGTGTTGTCTCTCTATTATTTGTTTAATCTTGTTAGCGAAACTTCTGTATTTCCTAACAAGTGGAAAATTAGCAATGTCCCATCCCGAAATCTGGTAATAACAGAGATGTGAGTAGGGTGGGCCGATTTTTTTTCTTCAGACATTGGGGTTCGAGTTGTCATCAAAAGTTGTGCATTGGTACCAAATAAAGCTATGCCAAATATGGCCGTTCTAAAACAATATTTATCCGGACCCCTGGACCCCTAAAGGGCCCAATTGGTTTTTTGCAAAACAAGGAATAAAAATATGATACCAGTTTCCACATTTTGGGGTTCGAGTAGTTATGAAAAGTTGTGCATTGGTACGAAATTTAGCCACGTCAAATGTGGCCCTTCTTGGCCGTCAAGCGTTTTTGGCCGTTTTCGAACTAAAATTTTCGCGGGCTCCGGGGCCCGGCTAGATATTTCTTGATCTGGCCGTGTTTCGGCGAACAAACATAACGTAACATTCTACAACTTTTGCACGCTATTCAGACTCAAATTTTAAAAACTCGGCCGTTTTGGGCCCCGCCCCAAAAGTTGTTAGATGGTTCTGTTTGAGTACCGTGCAAAAGTTATAGAATGTCATGTTGTTTGTTCGCCCCAAACACAAGCGGATCAAAAAATATTTACCCGGGAGCCCGAGAAAATTATAATTTTGAAAAGGGCCGAATTTTTTTTAGTGTAGTCGTTGTATTTGCTTTGCTTTTATTACTTAGCCATCGCTGCCTTGCTTGTTTTCGTTCCTCATGAAGTTTAAGGCATTCTTCATCAAACGAAGGCTTGTTTTTCTGGTGTTTCTTTTCACCTACACGTTCCTTTGCTGCGCCCTTCACTGTATCACGAATTGCCTCCCATATCTTACTTACATCCCGGAGGCGATAAGAGAGAGTAATGAATTCAATTGAGATGGTGAAGTTAATAGAGGAATTAGGGCTGAAGAGGAAAAGTACTGCGTTGTTGAATGTTGATGTGAAAAGCGTATTACCAAGTCTACGAAGAGGGGAAATATTGCGTGTATTAAATAAAGAAATGGGATGGAAAGTTATAGAAGGATGGGATAGTGATAGAATGCAGAAGGCTCAAAAAGTGGTATGGGAAACTGGGGCTTGTAAGATAGGTGGCAAGATAGTGTAAGTTCAGTGTTACCAGATTTGGTTATGAATGATTGGGAAAGTATGGTGATGGAGAAAGAACTTCATGGATTTCACGACTCACCCGATCTTGTAAGGGTAATGAAATCGCTACGACTATTGTGGGCAGGCCATGTAGCTCGGATGGGGGAAAAATGAAGATTATATTCCATCGTGGTTGGTAAAGCGGAGGGAAAGATGCCGTTAGGAAGACCGATACGACGTTGGGAGGATATTATTAGAACTGATCTTCGAGAAGTAGGTGTTTGTGATGAAAACTGGCTTGATCTTGCTCAGGATAGAATCCTATAGCGAACGTTTGTTACTGTGGCGATGAACTTGCGAGTTCCGTAAGCCATAGAGTAAGTAAGTAAGTTGTGTTTTATGTACTGTACACATAAAACATTCCGAAATGAGGTCTTTCAAAAATAAACGGCTAATATTATATAATACTTTTAACTTTTAAAATTGCGTTAAAAATAAGGTGAGATGGTACTGAAAATGGCAACAAACAGATTTTTAATATATAAATATGTGTATTGTTGGATATGTTATACATGTAGCCACTTGCAGCTATTTAATATGACTTGGGCGATAAGCTTAGAAAACACAAAAAAGGGTTGATTAAACATACACTTCACAGAGGAGGACGAGCTGATGTCATTTGCACCGACTTCTCCATGCATTTGATAAGTCAGTTGAATTTTGCTTCGAAACTAATCTGAATTTTCTCGTCACACTTAGAAAACCGAAGCCAAGTAGTCGTCTATCAGGGGTACAAATCTACTAAATACAAACACAATTATCAGAAGTACCACAGGGTTCAAACCTGAGTATCTTGTTATTCATTTTCATTTGTAAATGATCTCCCAGGTTATATTAAGAACTCCAATAAACTGCTCTTCGAGGATGATCTTAACCTTTATTTGACTATTGACTTACCGGAGAAATGTGGACTGCTTTAAAGTGACATCAATAATGTCATTGAATAGTGTAAGAATAATTTGCATGAAATAATTGTTAACAAGTATTCAGTTGTGATTTTCACAAGACGGAAAAACCCGATGCATTTTTAATACGTAATTGGTGGGGCCAACTTCTGAACTCCGGAAACTGTGAATCACCTGGGAGTTCTGTATGACTCCAAGCTAACGTTTGATTCTCACATTCACAACATAGTAAATGCCTGTAGAAGCGTGGGCTTTGTTATTAGAATTGATAAAATCAAAATTCAAATATTATTTTATTCATATGTTCGATCCAAGTTAAAATACATATGAAGAGTATGAAGAGCAGAGACCAAAGTCAATCTCCCTAAAATTGAGAAAGTTCAAGCGAGATTCTTGAGGAATTTATCCTCAGATGGGTGAGATATACCTGTTCGCTAAACGTGAATTTCAATTTTATAAGCCTTGAGCATAGAAGAATACTGCAAGGTTTACTATTCCTGTATAAACTATTAAATGGCAAAATATTAGCTTGGTGCATAAATTCTGTCGGCCTTGAAAGAAAGTGTAATATTCCTTGTGAAATAATCGTTACTCTTGTTATTCTTTGTTAATCCATAGCAAGTTGAACCATCCACATTAATGTGTTACTTTTTCAGATGATTCAACATGGTGTATTAAGTCGAAAAGAACGAATATGTTCGACACCAGTGGCGTAGCCAAGGGGAGGGTCTAGGGGTCGAACCCCCTCCAAAATTTCGAATTCATTGTAAAATTTGTATAAATTTGACGTAATTATGCACAGTTTATACGGGGTGGTACACCTAAAACTAGCACCTCAAATATCTCGGCTCCTATTTCACATAGAGTTTTGAAATAAAAAAGTGAATTACTAAGTTGCATATGACAAATCAAATGGTATTATGTTCAGTTTCAGTGGCGGACCGGGAATGCCCATACAAGGGGTCAACTTCAAAAATGTAAATGGAAAGTGGGGTAACTATTCACTTCTTTGGAACAAGGAGTGCAAATCGAACAACTTTGAAAGGAAACATGTTGTAATATTACCTACGGTGTAGCAGCTACGACAGCAAATTGTTATTGGAAAAACTTTGGTAAACTTTATTTTTATATGAGCCAGTCTAGTAACTTTGGACTTTGGCCCGTCACGTTTCGCCCCTTAGCCATTAAAATCCACAAACATCCATGATCCAGCCGGAATTCGAACCCGGAACCTTCGAGTTGTTGGACTACCGCCGTAGACCGCACGGCTACCCGGCCGGCACGTGTCCACTGGTGTACTTACTTCTGTATTATTATTACAAGAGTATTACTTTAGCTTGCGTCGGGCACTCTCATTATAAACAACTTAACGAATAAGTATTTAAAAGAAAATCAGACAATTTTTTACGCATACAGTCTGTGACCAACAGAATTCGGACACCCGACTGAAAATGAAATACAAGTATGAGTCCCACCATTGGGTTCGGAAACACTGGCAGTTGATACAGTGCTGGCCCACCCTTAGCCTTGATGACACAAATTTTTAACACGGGGAACGAACTTTACTAAAGGACTGTATAGGAGGAACAGGCTTATTTGAGGTGCAGTAATATAATTCCAATAACAATTGGTTATCGTAGCTGCTATATTGCAGCGAATATTAAAAATAAAAAAAAAATTCCTCTGAACGTTGAGGCATATGCACAAACAAAAGTCTATTTTCTATGTTAAAAGATAGGACATAGACTTTTGTTCGCGCATAGGCCTCATTTGTTGCAATTTTACTACTTGTTCCAAAGAAGTGTATATTTACCCCACTTTCTATTTAAAATTTTGAAGTTGACCCCCGTATGGATACACTCGGTCCGCCACTGATACTGAACATATTACCATTTGATTTGCTATATGCAAATTACTAATTCACTTTTTTATTTCAAAGCTCTATGTGAAATAGGAGCCGAGATATTTGACATGTTAATTTGAGGCGCCTATCATTCCAATAACATTTGACTGCCACAGCTGCTATACCGTAGATAATATTACAAAACGTTTCCCCTAAAAGTTGTTCGAAATTCACTTCTTGTTCCAAAGAAGTGAATAGTTACCCCACTTTCCATTTACATTTTTGAAGTTGACCCCTCGTATGGGTATTCCCGGTCCGCCATTGATACTGACAATAATACCATTTGATTTGTCGTATGAAACTTAGTAATTCACTTTTTTATTTCGAAGCTATTTGTGAAATAGGAGCCGAGATATTTGAGGCGCTAGTTTTAGGTGGACCACCCTGTATACGTACAAAGCCCGGATTGCCGAAAGAAAGTGGAGGACCCCCTCAGAAACGAAATTCTGACTACACTCCCGTCCGACACACTGTGTTTTTTGAGTTGAATCGAAATGTACCAGCCTTGGAAGCTGCCAAGCACATTTGTGCAGTATATTGCAACAACGCCATTAGTGAGAGGACTGCCCGAAGGTGGTATTCGCGTTTCAAGAAGAAACAGTTAGAAGTGAATGACACCCCACGGTCTGGTCGGAAATCGGACTTTGCTGAGGACCATTTGAACGCGTTAATTCATGCGGATCAACACCAAAACGACATGGGAATTGGCCACACAGATCGACTGTGACCATACAACCATCGGCAGACACGTACACTTCAGGGAGTAAGGTGCGTGGATTCCTCATATTCTCAGCGACAGCACCAAAGGCTGGCGTGTACCAATGTGTGCCTTCTTACTCACTCACTATGCTCGACAGCACCAACCATTTTTGTCCAGAATTGTCACGGGTGACGAAAAGTAGTGCCTGTATATCAACGTCAACATGTCTTTCGAGTTAAACGGGGAAGACATGTTGTTTTCGGTCAGACAACCTACTTGTACGTAAGAGTCACACATTCATCAAGTCTCTTGTTGCGTTCTCATACCTGAAATATTTGTATGATGTCTTTAGTTTATTAGCCTAAGTTATATAATCATTGTTTTTAATGTCGCAATCAAATATGTGAATGTTTGAAATAAACTGTTATCTCGAAATCGTTATGCTACCATCTATCACAAGAGACAATGACTTAACGCGAACAAAAAGGGAACACCAGGTGAAAAGAGTGAGTTGCGTCCACACGAGGCATTGTTGTACATTTGGTGTGAACAGAAGGGAACTATTCACTTTGAACTGATCCTCAGAAATGTGACAATAAATGCTGAGCTGTATTTTGAAGTACTG
The DNA here is from genome assembly GCA_022664845.1 of Lepisma saccharinum. Lineage (NCBI taxonomy): Eukaryota > Metazoa > Arthropoda > Insecta > Zygentoma > Lepismatidae > Lepisma > Lepisma saccharinum. The sequence goes on along the minus strand of JAGDQP010039241.1, from coordinate 11,195 downwards.
TGTCGACTTCAGGAGGCAATTGCCAAGAAACGATGAGCAAGACGCCATACAGTAATACTAAAGATGGACAATGGCAGACCTCACACTCCAACTATGACGAAAACAGTTCTTCAGAAGCTGGGAATGGAGATCTTAGCACATCCGGCATTCTCCCCAGACCTCGCACCTACGACCTATCATCTGTTCTATGCATTATCTAACGCATTGACTGGCAGATCCTTCTCCGACGATGCGGCATGAAATCTTGGTTTTATGATGCCTTCGCCCATAGACCGGTGATTTTAAGCACAAAGAGTTCGCGGAGCTCCTTGAAGAATGGGAGACAGTCGTATATATAATGGAGGAAACTATATTTTTGAATAGTGTTCTGGAATTACTGGCTTCCTTGGTTCGTGGCTAGTGCTTGAATCTGTTTACTTTTGACCTTTAGGTATCTCTGACTTAGGCCGGGATATAGTAGGAGAGAGTATTGCAAAGGTAGCGGCCAAGGCCTTACTTAAGGTTCTATCCTGGTATTCGTCTGGTGAAACTGAGAGAAAACTTGGATAAACTAAGTTAGGATGATCGATCGCAGGGTTCAAACCAGCGTACCTACCTACGAGTCAACTGATTTGGTGTGAGTGTATAACTGTTTATATAGAATAGAAGAATAACGCCGTAATCAAAGCAACACTTCCTTCCTTGGCTATTGCACATAGCGCGAATAACATTTTGTCTAATGGTCTGGATTTGGGAACGTATGTTGCAGATTTCGGGAGGAATATTTATCCTTTGAACACAGCCATGATTTTCAAAGGATTTATTGATTTGTCATTCACTTCATCAACGAGCTTCAAAGGACTGACAGTCGGTTTTTTGGTAAAGTAGGCTCCGAACCACTACGTTCCATGTACTGCAGCGGGAATTGAACCCGTGACCACGCGCACAGAAAGCGAACGTGCTAACTTTTCGTTTACTCCGAGTTCTCATTGTCTTTGTGCTAAGGAGATCACCCCAGTTTGAAACTGGAAATTACTTCCTCACTCGGTGATTTTTTATGATTATTGTTTGTTGAATTGAATTAATTTATAGCCTTCAGACATCTAAGGCTCAGGCCAAGATAGGAGAATGGAAAGGATGCAGGCGGAGAGATATCGGCGGTGGTGTCCCAGCATTTTTCTGGTGTGACTGAGGCAAAATCCCTGGACAAACCTCAGTCAGCATGGTCTGGTGCTGTGATTGAACGCACGACCTCCCGAATGCTAAGCCAACGCTCTACCACTGAGCTACGACAGATCAGTTGTGATTATACTTTGTGTTTTCTCTCTTCAATTGGTGTGAACGAGATTCGATCTCGTCACATTTTGGTTAATAGTACATGCTAACCTCTGGAAACGTAATGTGATTACCTTGAAAGAACGACAATGGACAAGGTCCAATAAGTTACATTAGATATAGACTTCTCACCACCCTTCCAAGACGAATGAGGTCAATGTCTGATGTACGTTGCGTCATGAATTTTCCATTAAAATGCGAAAAATAAAATCTTTTTCACACTTCTTTCGTTAATAGGAAATCAACTAATAGATATATCGTCCTTTCTTTACATTTTCTCCAATTCAAAAAGACCTAATATAGTTTTCGAATGATATTCGATATTCTATCGGAAACACTGCTTCCGAGAACCAGTCGGGCCTGTAAACACGAATGTTTCGGTGATGCTAGCGCCATCACAACAAATGCACAAATATATGAATCGAGCTTTAAGTGTACAGGCTATAACTTTGATTGCATTATGGCTTTTTTCCACACAATATTACTGTTAGTGTTATTAATTCCTTGAATTATTTTGTACATGAAATGAGTTGAAATGTGAACATCATTTATCAATATTATTTAAGTTTTGATGATATCTGATTTCCATAACGAAGCTTAGAGGTTTTTTTTCAAAAGACTTCACACGTGGAATATTTGTGTAAAATCCATTCTAAAAACATAAATGATGTAATGTTTTCTAGTGCTTTTTTTTTTAGTAAATGTTAACAATAAACGAAGAAGCCAATTGGAATTGAGAAAATGATGGAATGCTGTAATCAATTCCAACCTGAGAAGATCTCAAATTGAATTCGTTTGTATTCGTCCGGCATTTAAATCTTTCCCCATTTTTATTTTCGAACTCGTTAGAATGAACGTGGTTTCCCGTCGCCGAACTGGGAGAAGAGTTACTGATAAGAAAATGCTATTTATTCTTTTTTTTTCCTTTTATGTAATTTAGTGATTCACTTAACTGTTTGTATGTATGTGTGTGTGTGTTTTTTTTTCAACTACCATCCTTTAAATGTTTTCTCTACCTCCCACGTTTCTCACTAGGTGTCTCTGAATCAATAGCACTATCAGAGACTGTTTGGCGTAATCGTTTTCCAACACGAAGTTGCCATTTTCACTTGGTTGGCAGAACTTTCAAGGAAATGGGCAGGTGGTGGGGATTGTGTTCGTGAATTGGGAGCAGTTAATTGAACTTCAAGTCAGACTTTGATGTGCTCTGTGGCACGGAATGTAAAAGCTTCTGAATTTCTCCTTCAAACACAAAATTCTCTTTCCTAACTATTCCTGCTTTCCATATTCTGATGTCAAGAGATTTGGGGATAAATAATGACTTTAATTGTTTACTTAGTAACTCACCCTTGAAGGGTTTGTATAAAAATTCATTAGAGTTCTATTTTGTTAATTATTAAAAAAATATCTAATTCATTTCTCTTTTCAGGCTAAACACATCAAGTAATACAAAATATTAAACTTACGTTTTGAGACGTTGCACGGAATCTTCTAACAATTTTGTATTGTCTCTTAAGCACGGCAGGGAGTTCCCGACGAAGTGAAATGCTGCTCGACAAAGACTCACTCCGTAATTAGATTTTGTAAAATCACCTGCCACCTGAATACTTGCATCTTGGACATATCCACTACCTAGGAATAAAACAATGTTATCAAAACGTCTTAAAACAATGTCTTATTTATTGCAAACTTTTCACTCTTAGTAAAAATATGGTAAACATTTTGTTGCTACTTAATTGCAGCAAAAACAATAGAAGGCACTAAACAAATTTTCATAAACATTCATGTTTACATATGAAGCAGTGCGAGGCAAAAGTTGATAAGTCCAAATTGCTTATTTTTCATGATGGGCGTTTGAAAGTTACAAAGCACCATCAGTAATGGTTTGTTTAATCATAAGGGGAATATTGTTTGTACTGGAGATATGTCTGATACCCAAGTATCATCTAGAGTATTTGTGCAATTTTATGACGCATATGCACTAAGTAAATGAACTTGTAATATTTTGGACTTATCAACTTTCTGCATGGAAAATGTAAAAAATGACAAATTGAGGCACCAGATGCTCTTCTAATGATTCATTTATCAATATTATGTACAGATGTTATTCCTTATGAACAAGGGAGTCATAAACAGCTCATTCGATGCATACAAGGCATCTTAGAAAGTCACTGTATCTGGATTTAGAGGAAATTTTGTACGTCCCGAATCTTCTCCCTCGTAATTGGCCGGAATGTAGTATACAGTTTGTTGAGCTTTTCCATAATATCTTAAAGGACGATACATTTCTGTCCTCGGCTGCACAAGAAAATATTACCATAGTAGAAATCGTCTCCCTCACTTTTATAAGGTTTCCACGGCCAAAGATAGTGCATCTTAATTGTTCTATGTTTGGAATGGAACGTATAATGGTGTCGAGAATGTATTTCAAGTGATAGGCATATATCACAGAGAACACCATCACATTGTATGGCATTTATGACCTCGTGCTTCATCTAGACTACCTCAAAGGTTGAAGCATTTTGTGTCTCTTTTATTAACTTTATCAATATGGATGACGCTGCGACTTTCTCCATTCGTCTTCTTCATTTCTCTATTTTGCCAGATGTCCTGTCAATGGTCATGAAACTATGACCAGGTGCTGGATAATTAAAATGAATCATGTCGAATTTGTTGTTTGGAAGATGCTACCAAACTGCAAACATATACTTATCTTTACATTCCGGGAAAGAGTTGTTCATAAAGACATTAAGGTACTTCGTATTAGCACAAATTTTGTCACGCATCTTATACCCAAGCAACCAACCTAGAGGATAATTTGGGCGTTTAACACTATAATGCTCACTGTGAATGAATATGGTGGCATTAACACGGCCTACCTTATCTATATATGACGCGGAGACCGTGGATTAACTACTTCTGGCTCAGAAATTGACATACATGGCCAATTCATCTAGACTTAAATATCGGACTTCCGAACATTTATGCCGCACAATCTTTTGTCCATATAAAGAACGTAACAAAAGGAGATGAAATTATGACTTATCTCAAATTCACCAGAAATGGACTGCTTCATATATTTTCTTTTTCTGAACTACTGTATATTCGTTTTCAGGCTATAGTCTACCTTCATACAAATGATGTATCAATCATCTTTTTGTTAAGTGTTAAGTATCAATAATAATATACTGGTGTCGAAAATTAAGTTGACAAACAGAAATTTAAGTGTACAACGGAAAATATACAGCACATATTAATGGAACTTGACATGTGTAGATCAATTGCGAAGAGGAGTATGTCCACTCTCGCACTTTTACAAAAAAATGAAAAAGATTTTGCAAACTTCTTACTTGGGAATGAATTATTTTAAGATCTAAAGGGTTAATAATGAGATTTTAACGCTGATCATAAGTCGCTACTGAAGCATAGGGTATGAAGAATCTTGGAATACTAATATCTATTTTTTGTTGTTGTTGCAACTGGGCTACTCATATAGAAAAGCATTTCATGAAATGTTGATAGCTGTAACTTTTTGTGAAATTACGATTTGTATTTTTATGTATTGTTTCAATAGGCACTTTTCTAATATTTATAATGCTGTTTTTCCATAATGACTAGCTGACTTGCCCGGCCGTTGGTGCAGGGAGAATAAAATATGTTGGTAACCGTTATCGGGAATGTCACCAATACTCGCTTCCTCGTGGTGGGCTACGCTCCCAACTTGGGGAGTTTTGGGGGGCTGCATCCCCTTTATCGTAACCAGACTCACCGGGGAACGAGCCTCCATGGTACAGATCTTCCCCCACACACCCCCAGGGGTGCTTCACCCCATAGGGGGAGATTTGCCTAATTTATTTCAACCTACTCGTCATACAAAATTACATTTCTCTAGCTCGAATTGTACCCATAAAGCATTTGCTTCGCATTCAGGAGTTCCTGATCTTCGTAACCAGCGTCCGACCATCTTGAATGCGGTTTGCAAGGATTTCTCTTTAGTCATAAGTTATAAGGTTAGTGCTGGGATGATACCTTCGACCAGGGCCCTGGCCGACTCCTTCCCGCATCCTTTCCGTTACCTTATTCCATCCTGAGTCGTAGATGCCTAAAGGCAATAAATAAATTCAATTATTACAACAGTTCTTTACTGATTTAAACTCGTTTCTTCGAACGACTGTATCACTTCTTGAAATATATTTACCTGAATCTCTCCCGACTTTAGCTGAAACTATTGTTCACACACTTTTATTCACATGCTTCTTTAAACCTTTCGCTTTTCTTCAATAACACCCTCAATGTCTTCAGAAACTGAAGAACCCGAAAACCACTCAAAGAGCTGAAAAAATATTGTACCAACAAATACAGACTGAAGGAAAAAGCAGCTGTACAATAAATCTAAACATCAACAACTGAAGTCAGTGTCCATGACACCAGGTCTCACATAACACAGAAAGGAAAACCGCCACAGAAAAGTGTTCTATGGAAGAAAGGCACTTGCAGTTCTTCATATTTCGGCTTCTACTGAGCTCAATTTTTAAAATATTGCCATAAAATTTGGTGATTATGTAGATAAAGGATGGAAGAACAGAATAAAGAGTTTTACTCAAAAAGGGCATTTTCTCGGAAGTGCTCTTCTTGCACCAAATCCTTCATATTATGTTTATCATTACTAACGGATACCAAGTGTCCAATAAACCGCCGTAATGCCATGCAAAAATATTCTAGGATAGCAACACTGACAACCCGATGACAACAAGCATCAATTCCTAGTATGTACTGTAGTGACGAAAACCGTCTTTTAAAAACTAAATATTTCTTCAATGTATGGTTTCTGATTTATCGCGAAATATTCATTTGATTTTCCATTTTGTGCTCCATATTAAAAACCTCGTATCTCGAAAGTGAAGTGGAATTTGATCCACGTTTATATCGGCTTTTTTCTTAATTGTTTTGAAGAATTCTTCTGCCATTTTTATTCCACATATTGGGACACACCCTACGTTATACATATATAGGTGTGTCTATTATTTAGATAATCATTGCAATTGGACAACCGCAGAACACTGCCATACATTAATGTGTAAATTCCCATTTTGTTATGCTCTTCGCTTTTCCTCTGTACCCTTCAAGCATTATTGAAATGAGTATTAAGTATTAAATCCCTGAAAATGATATATTTAACCAAAGATACCTGAAAAGTTGATGTGCACATCAAACCCCATGACTCCATTGATGAAAAAGTCTGCATTTTGTATTAGTGAAATCATAGATATTTTAGCTTCTGCATCATCTGCCTGGAATAAAGATGGTAACGTTTCAAGATGGTAACATTCTCCAATAATATATGTATTGCATTGTCAAATTTTTCAGCACATATTGGCCTAAATATTTTCAGGTGTGTGCTGGCAACCATAATGTTATTACTCACAGCGTGTGGAGTTGGTTAATAATATTACTAACCTACTAAACGGACATTAAAGAATCGGTTTACCACAGGCAATCATTACGGACCACAGTGTCGCTTTTCAGTGATTATTTCCTGTGTTTGCACTACAAATTTGAAACTTCATCTATGCTTCTTACAGTGCACATTTAATAATAATTATTTATTTATTTAGTACATGCTTAATTCCCCGATTATTTTGAAATTACCATAAATTAATTTTTTGCTGAGATATTTAAAAATAAACTGTTGGGGTCCAGAATGGACCTCGCGTGGTGAGCCTCTCATACTTTTGAAATAAACACATACCCTATAGTTTACATTTTTCAGTGTACCTGTGGTGTTGTTGCTAGCCAGTGCCATACAGGAAGTACTGCATGGATATTTGCTCCGGTTACAGACTCCATAAGAAATGTTAAAATTATATGTTCAGACATCCTTCCTCGTTTCTTTGAACTGATAGGGTTTTTGAGACTATTTACGATATTGTAGAGGACATTTTCATCAAAACAAGTGAAATGAGGGGCCAATCATATATGTGCTACTACCAGACTTCAGGATTGAGCGTTTATAGGGAATATGATTATTTTCAAATGTATACCCGCCTATCCAAACTGCAGCATTAAATTCGTCTCGACAATAACTTTTTATTAACACCTTATCTGCATTTGCAGCCCTAGTAGTTCTTAAGTTGAAAGTTTTCGACGTACAGACAGATAGACTGATCTGAATAGTGTGTGCGGCTTTAAACTCATCTCGCCGAGACATATTGAGCGATACCTCAACAATCTTTGCAGGTATAGCAGTTTTTGAGTTAGTAGTTTCTGAGTCGGAAGTTGTCGATGGACTGACTAAGTTTTAAATATACAGTTCGTTACCTAACATAGGAAGACCACAGGAAAAGAATGTTCCTTGTCCATTTTCATGATTTTACAGGAGAGCGTTTTAAAAGTTCAGAATAAACATGGCGCATACCTCCACATCAATGAAGATTTACTTGTGACAGACGGACTACGCATGCTATCTTCATACATGATAACTTGTTTAAAAGGACCTTCAAATAGCTAGTTGATGGCACTCTTACCTCAATTTTGTTAAAAATGAACAAAGTACGTTCTTTTCCTGTGTTCTTCATATATATAACTATAATTTTGTGCTTTTCTTGAGATATTTTTAATTAAAGATATATCTCAAACAATCCTATGAAATGACAAAACACTTAAGGCCAAATAATTAGAAGTAAAACCAACGACAATGACGAAAACGAAAAAAAGTGTGGGGTCCGTGATGTATCCTACGCGGTAAGCCAGTAGCAAAATTAGTGGTAGCTAAAGATTAATTGAATTTATATTACACTAGATTATAATTACCGCACATAAAATTAATTTTATCTTATCTTACTAGATCATGCATCTGCTGTTGTGGTACTGTTGTTAATGCAACTCATATCCTCCCTTATAGGCAGCCGAAACAACACAACAGATATGTTGGTTTCATAAGCAAATAGTATATGTTGCTTAAGTCCAGGGGAATAGTACCCGAGGGTCAAAATGGGCCCTGGGGTTAAAGTGTTTGTAATCATACATACTCTACGGCCTTACTCTGGTCGAATGAGGCAGACATGTAAAATTTGGTACAGGTCGGTCTAACGGTGTGGATTTATATAGTGAACATACAGACCCAGCCCCCGTGGCTAAGGCCGAACAATCACTGGGGAGGCGATGTGGATTCGATTCCTGTCTACGTCCTGACTGATGTTTTCCTACAGTTTCCTTCCTTAGTTCAACCAGACGAATGTCGGGCTGATACTATCATCAGAAGCACTGGCTGGTACTATCAACATTCCTTCTTCCAAGTTTAAACATGATGGCCCGTTTTCCCAAGGTACTGAAAAAGCCATAAATGTATAGTTTTAATTATATTAAGTTTTAATACTATAAAGTTTTACATACTTACAAACAAATAGGCAAACCAAATTTGGGTTTATTGATAAGGTAGTATGAGAAGCATTGTGGTCTTAGCCTCATAAAGACTTGAATTCAGAGCGCTCTTCGGAGCCAGGGATACAAAGGTAGAGGCGAGGGCCTTAATATTGAACAATATTGTTTCATGATCTAGAAGTTGGACAATATCTTAATTGCTGTTCGAATAATACTGTATGGTTTTTGGATGCGCATGCGCAGAAAATGAAAGAAGTACAGTCACTCTAACATTACAGTTACCTGCGACACTGTGTGATTGGAAGTAATTTTGTTTGTTCGAATCTAGAAAAAATAGAAGAATGTTGCTAAGGATAACGAAGAATTTGTTATGATCTCATGTTATATTATGACATGGGTGTAACTGGTATAAATACGAAGATTTAATGCATTCTATAATTTTAAGTAGTTTTATGAGTTTCGCAATGTTTTGCTAATGTGTTTAAAAGTTGCTCAATAGATGACGTTACATTAGCCACTAGATCTGAAGCCCTGACTGCGAGAATAGTAATAATTCTGGAATCTGAATTTGTAATCAACGATTTTCAATAATGGAAGATGTTTCAGTCATAATGCACTTGCTAAAGTTTACACTATCAAGGTGTATAATGTAATAGTTGTATACTAATGGTGAGTCCAGGTTTCACCAGACAAAAGACTTTGATTTTCTGTTAAAGCGATGTTTTACTGACAGTGTATACAGAGGCCATTCAGTAATACATATGGTCACAACAGCAATAAAATATCGTGCTTCAGCAATACAACGTTTCGTTATAACTATGTGTATAGTTACTACAACAATACTGCATGGTACCCTAGGTCAATTTCTAAAATGTTGCTGAAACTATATAGTATGGTCAGACATAATTCCTCCACTGGTAATTCAACTATGCATTGTTGTATAATTAGTTATAATGCTAACAAAATATCTTGCTAATTTAATTTGAGACAGAAATTTTACCATAAAAAACTATGCACAATATTGTAATTATGACAATAGACGTAACCATGTGTATTGTCATAGTGACAATACACGATAAGCGAGACTTGTATTGTATTTGCAACCCATAGTATTGCTGTCCCAATTTCAACTATGACAAATAATATTTTATGGTTACTCCAACCGTATTACTTTTTTTAGTGTACTTTAAATTTAATTAACTTCTTTCTTAAATTGCTCGGTATCGCACACGAATCTAGCTATATGCTTAGGACATTAATAATTATTTTGATTTCAAACTCGCTTTATTCACATGTATGGCTGTTTTATAATTATTACAGAAATATACATTATTATAAAAATGAAGAGTATAGAATATAAAAGTTACTCAATGTCAATACTAAATTCCTATTTGAAGGGTATCGGGGGAAAACAAGGAATGTCACAAAACAGGTTTATTGAAAAACAATCAAGTTTTAATTCGCTTATCGCTTAATGTTTATACGGCTCACCAAATATATAATATTGTCTCCATGGTCTTTTTATCAGCTTTAACTCTTCGTTCTTTGACAGTTTTGTAGTCCCAATTTTTTCCAATAGAATGCGTTATACAGCACAAACTCGCTATAAATGGACATTCTCTCTTTTCTCTCGACATCCTACACTCTAAAAACGACTTCCAGTAACAAATTAGTAATTACGGTGATGGAATATTACAAAATCTACTTACTACTTCCTGGAGGATGATGAATTCGAGAGTTGCAGTTGCTCCTCCAGAGGAAATTTCTACTGAACCTTGACCCTCAGAAGCTTCAAGAGATATTTGCATTGCTAGGCTCAACACTATAGTTGTTGAATCAGGATCTGAAACCTAATACAAGGTATTAACTAGAAGTATACGGCAAAAGCTTAAGGTATACTCACTATGTGAGGATTTATTAAATTATTTTACTATTTCAAATACTAAGAAAATTAAAATACGTCCTATATTCTGTTTTAAGCCCTGTTCAGGTGTTGCACATTATGACATTACTCTTTCAACAGAATGTTTCTAATTACACAAATTGCTGGCATTGATGTTCTTTGCGGTTAAGAAATTTGTTGTCGGATATTAACATTAGTGGTATGCTCGATTTTGACATTTGCTCTTGGTTGAGTTGTGGTTTAAGTCCTTATATACCACATTGAACTTCTTCAATGCATAGCGACAAAACTGACGAATTTGACTGTTCTTCATACCTTATTCGGCGAATGCAACATGGTCACTCCAGATGACTCAGGTTCTATCCCCGTTTTTAAATATCAGCAAATGCTGATTATACATTTTCTTGCACGTGATAATTATTGAGGCGACTAGATAACCCTGTATCTACTGCGGTGCTAGTCCAAACGTCTTTGAGTTGAAATGTCTTAATTACTTGAAGCAGAAAAGTATACTGACAACAAAACATAGTTGCACGTCTTGCACTTAAGATAAAAAAAAAACACTGAACTGCTGAACAAGACTATATTATTCGTAAAA
>JAGDQP010039240.1:452-17818 GCA_022664845.1 Lepisma saccharinum | reverse complement strand
ATATTTGTGTTTAGTTTGTGATGTCAAAAAGTACTCTCTTGTATTTGCTCTAGGTACAAAAATTCTAACAACTTAAAAGAAAAATCGACAATTTCAATATTTCGGATTTCTTTTACTTCCTTCTAACAAAGTATGCACTTGTTCTTTACAACTCCAGGGTTTCCGCAAGGATTTTTAGTTTTGGGGCGTGTAAAGTTAATATCGTGAGAGTGTAAGTGAAGTTTTGTACGGTTTCTATCGATTTTTTACAGCAAAAACTTGTGAGGTGTTGTTTGAGACTTTGGTGGGTAAACACCCCCACAAGGGGGGACGGAATCATTGTACAACTTTGAATAACCACTTCTAGGTACTTTATCGCAAGAATACCTTTAGGATGTTGGGACTGTTACTTTCATTCTAACAACAACAGTAAGTTGGTTGTTTTCGAAAAACTCGCCATATTTGAACGCCATTTCATAAAAAGAATTAACAAATTATTTTTCAACTTCGGGAGCTAATGAATTTGACGGGAAAGGCTGCCTCAGTCACCAATAATTCCTCTCCTCTTCAGTAAAATTCAGTAGATCCAGAAGTGCTTCGCGAATGATTTCTTTTTGCAGAAAATATTTAGCCATACATTTTAACCAATGGCTGGTCGATTACAAAACTGGATCCATTTTAGAACATATTTTTCTGAACCAGGATTTCCGCAAGTATTTTCAGTTTGAGGGAGCGTAAAGTCAGAATTGGGAGGGTACAGGTGTAGTTTTGCAAGTTTTTTTATTGAGTGTTGACCGTAAACGTTTTGAAGTTGGAGGGGGTTGCTCTCGAAGTTTTAGGGTGTGACATCCCTACAGGAGGGTCTTGCAGAGTCACTGCTCTGAATTATATTGAAAAACCGAAGTATTGTATGTTCACAAGATTCAGTGGGTACCAAGACCACGAAATAACACAAAGTCCGATATTAAATCCACTAATAAGTGTTGAGAGCGACCACTGTATTCATCTGTGGTTCTACCGAACCGGTGGGCAAGGTCATCAAACATCATTGCGGCCCCTTGGGCAGAGCAATATAAAGGGTTCCTACCTGCACAGATGCCCATGAAAACGGTAAGTATAATTGGATTTTAACGTAGAATTTATTATTTATAAAATATAGATACAAATTTCGAACTTTATCTAACATCAAATCAAGAGTAAATGAGCACTAAGAATGGTACGTTTTCCTAATAAACAATAAACTTCACGTCTCTATTTGTCTGAAATTTAGCTATGTTTGTTGTTAACCACAGTATTATATGACGTAATGATACCTATAACTTTATAAATATTTTCAGCAGATATTTCAATTGATATTTTAGAGATGGAGATAATTCAGTATGAATTATAAATCAACAAGAGTGTTTGCGAAATTTCTTTGCACTGAACTGATTTATTTATTGTCGCGAAGTCAATTGTCATTTTCCCTACACACACGTGTAAGCCAGTTCAAACGTTGATGCCCCATTGTGCTACGAAAGTGATTTTTTTAGAGTTCTAATCTTAAAAATGATTGTTTCCCTGTACATTCAGTTGGTACATTCTCTTTTGTTCCCGTTTCTTGACATCCGTATAATCTAAATCTGGACACATGCTCTTGGTCTTCAATTCATTTCGCTAAATTTATTTCATCCTGGACAAATGACTTCAAAGATACCAAAAGCTTTAGAGTAACGAGTATATCCCGTTTGCTATTGCAGGATCTTACTTGCTTTGTTCAGACTGTTACGAATGTCGTATCAAAGTATTGTCAGAAAGATCGCTTCCAGATTCTTCATTCTGTTGATAAATTGTTCTGAATCCCCGCTTATGTTCAATTCCTAGTGAATTTCAGTTAATACATAATCGAATCCTTTAATTTACTTTCTCTTAACTTTCATGCAGCGCAAGAAAACTATCAAAATGTGAGGCCATTTCGTGTCTGGCTTGATCACAACATCATCATCTTCTAAAGAAGATGTCAGAAGACCCCAAAGATGAGCAGAAGCCGAGGCTATTACTCCCACCAAGTTCAGGTCGTATGCAGAAGAAAAAACATAGATAGCGAACTCATTCATTTGAATAATCCGTGCTTGCAATCTAGTATAACATCCTGGCATATTTGAAACACTATCATATGATTACGGCATATTAATAGCGAAATGTTGTTTTATATTCAGGAAACATACAAAAGTATCTGCTAGATTTTGCGTTCCCTGAAGAAAGATGAAGATGAATTTGATGTCTACCTTCCCCCCGGCACAGGTTTAATCACTTTTGGACACCATTAGTGTTAATGAAACCTTTATGAACAAAACAATACGGCCTAAATTGTTTTCTATCAATCAGTGATTTATTAAATGCTAGTCGTTAGCAATAGATGACATTCGCATGAGAATACTATAATACGTCGCAAACAGTGCAACGTGTACCTCGCAGGATGTTTCTGTGGCCTACTTGTAGGAAGCTGATTCTGCAATCCCAATCATATTTTACCTGTTATCATTTCGCAATGGTCCTTGATTATAAGAAACTGACGTAAATACTTTTTTCAAATTCAATGAAATATGATCAGATTAATAAATTTGAAAATATGATGATTGCAAGAGGTATTTAGATTACCATGCCTCCCCCTCCCCCCGAGGCTCGTGTCGAGTTTGGGCTTTCGGTGATTGTCCACTCTGTCAATGCATTAAAGTGACCCTGTTGGTGAGTACTCGGTTGCATTACTACAGCCACTTCTTTTGCAGGCCTTGCAGGCGTTAACGTTACGCTACAGCCTGGCATGAAAATTGAAAACGAAAAATTTAGCACGAAATTCTCCTCTGACTTTCTTCATCTCTCCCTTTTTCTCTGTTCCTCTATCTCTCTCTCCTTAAACGTTCTTATGACGTAAAGACAGTCAAGGCTCTTTAATATTTTTCCGTTCCAGAAAACGTGAAATAAATTGATATGTATTCTATAAACGACTTAGCAGAAATGTATAACGAACGAAGGCAGGGTATTAAAGACGACGTCACAGAATGCGTTTTATAAAACAACTTGGCAGTGAATCACGGTCTGGAAACGCCCTGTTATGCCATTTTATATTGAGAAATAATATAGTTTTAGTACCATCAATCAAATACCCGGACAGTTTGAATTGGTCTTGGAAGCTGACCGGCTCTCTCAATGACGTTAAAGGAGATGATATATACTGGTGATATACCTGTCAACGTTTATATTTATTAATCGTTCCTGGGGAGGAGGTAAAGGCAGGAAGAATATATATGGGAATATTCTTAGAATCTCTTTCCTCTATAAAGAAAAAGGAGATATTTTTTGGAACAAATTTCAAAATTATGAGAGAATGAAGTGTGTTCAAGGCAGATGTAGGAACGTTGTATTGATTATCTGATATATTTTACATGTACGAAGGGTTTTAATGTGGAGATCATAATGAAAGCAGAATGCTTCGTGCGTCTTGTACGTATTGTATGTATGATTAATTAGAACATTACAGTAATATCTAAATAGTTGTGATAGTTATTTGAGTAAAAGAAACTTAAGTTTTTTTATACAAAATTGTGTAAGTCGGTAAGACATTTCACCTCGGGGTCACTTAATCTTATTCCTAATATAATTATTTTGTTCTCTGACACAGTGAAAAACTCTAGTTGTCCCATACGAATTACAGTAGTGTTGTGTTGGAAGTATGAAGAACTATAGTTGCCCCATACGAATTACAGTATTGTCTTGTTGAAATTCTAGTTATTTGGTAACACCTCCTTTACCATAGTTTGTACGCAGAAAAGTGAATGTACTGAAACTTGTTCTTCAAGCAAAATGTTTAAATACAATATATAAGATGTGATTTCCAAAGATGTCACATGGTGTACGAGTGGCATGATGGAACGGAACTAAACAAATTATGTTCTTAAAGGATTCTTCTATTGTCTCTGTAAATAGACTTGAAGTTTCAACGCTAGTACAGCACTCATTCATAAATTAAATGAAAAATCAGCTTACTTTAACATTATGTAACATGTACACAATTTAAAGATAAAATTAGATTGTCTATACAACACGTAGATACGAGTTCATGACTTGAAGAGTTTAAATTAACTGCAATTAAGTCAATCGTATAAATGTACTTTTGAAGAAAGATTTAATATTTAGAGTACCAACACCAACACATTTTATTTCCAATTTTGTTTCGAACTTTTAAGCAAAGTTTAGCCAAATTTACGCAACTGTAATTCTATCACTTTAATGTCCCAGAAGGATGCTCTATTTTGTTTAAAAGGAACGAAATACACTGATTTGAATACACCGCATTATATAGGTATTTGCAATAATTGATTCAGTGTAACTATTTGAAATCTTCTCGGGTATCATATTAATTATTTTCTCATAAACACTTAAAGATACATCAATATAGAAGTTGCATTCATACAAGGCAACATGGAGCGCATAAAGATTATATTTCTCAGTGTATCAAATAATGGCGTTAACATTTGTAATCTATTTTGTTTAATTTAATTTTCTGTATGTAGATGCAAGAGATGTGGAGTTTAAATGAAAATTATAGAAATTGCGTGCTTGGTCCTGTATCCCGTTTATTCTAATAATCTGAACTAAGCTTTCTCCTGGTTTCACTCAGTTACACTAAATGTAAATCGGAATGGTACATTGACAAACTCCAAAACTCTTACCTTCTTTCCTTCTCACTTGGATAGTTTAATGTCAATTATCACAAACGCTCTATAGTATCAGATAAATGAAAAATTTAATTCAATTAATTGTTTGTATTTTTTTTTGTCAATACAGTTTCAATTATCGTAGATTATATACACTTTATTGGTTTTTTAAAGTTACAAAATATTAACTTTCAGTGAATATGTAAATACAGTATAATTATCTAGAGCAACTCAGTACTTGTAAGACTGTAATAGAACGGAAGATTCACCAAGTGAATTTAAGCAATTCCTAGGTCTTTATTGTATTTATTAAGATAAATAAAATACTAAGATTTTTTACCTTATAGACATAACCAATGAGTTTCTTCATACAAAATTATTCTCCTACAAATTCAGTGTCTAAAGTTATCTCGATATTTTTTAAATGTTCACTAGCTATACTGCAAATCTGATAATTGTGAATATGGTATAGAGTTATTGAGCTGAGCTATATGATTATACATCACAGGTATTTCTGATCTGTGCAGAAAAAGCTCCTTTGAGAGGAACATTTTCCAGGAAAATAAATCGGAAATGTAAATAAAGTTCTAGTGACTTACAGAATCTGTGATAAATGCTGGAATACTACATATGGCATGCTTAACGTTATGCTGCATCACATACTCAAAGCTTTTACAAAGGTAGCGAGGTCCACTACAATACGGAGGATGAATCCTGTTGTATTTACGTTGCTGTTTGTTTACACAATCTATTGTTTATACAGAGAACGGGAAAACATAATGGTCAGGATAACAACACAAACCATGAGGTTCACAATCAACAAGTAAACAATTGGAATTTATATTGGTTTGTCAAAACTATTTACGAGATTTTCTCTTGCCGTATATTGTCAACAAACCCTGTGAGACTTTGACAAAGGAAACATACATCCTTTGCGTTTCCTATTGTTATTAAATCTCTCCAACATGATATATATATAAATCTTTGGAGGGATACACAAAAATCAGTGTTAGTGCGTAAGTTTTATAGCTTTCTGTGTCATAAATGATTTCGTAATGGAAAGGACCAAACGGTCAATTGGTTACATTTAAGTTTATCTTTTCAATATTTATATTTAAAAGCTTCTCCTTACGTACGTACGTGCGAGAAGCCATTGGTAGTACATTTTGGCCAATATAGGAGAATATGCTTAAAGCGAACTGAGTCTTCATTTCGTTTATATTACTTCTTCTCCAGAATGACTCCTTTAATCTTGACCAAATTTTCGACAGTATTGATGGCTATGACTTAGCAGGTTTTATCCAAAAAAAAAAAAAATCGAACAAGATGCGAAGGAATGATTACCAAACTACCACAATAAACGTACGGGAGATTATGGTAGTGTATAGAAGTAGGTGTACTGCTTACCAGTAAGTAAGAGCGGAACGCAAAAGAGAAAAATGAGCATTCCATATTACTCGACCATTTCATAATACCCGAAGTTCCCCTGTAATCTTATGGAGTCCACGTAATAATTTATGTATACAATTAATAGTAACATTAAGAATATTATTTGATATATTTGTATTCTCATTGGAACTTTCAGTTGATATTACCCTATGCGTTGTTATTTGAGGATTTAACATCAAACATACAAAGAATATTTATTTATATATATTTTTTTTACATATTTTTATATTCTAATCATGTAATTTATGCTTCGTTTGTTTTACGAAAAAGAGAACACAAAAAGATTAACCTCTGTTAAGTGTGTTATGAACGACTTTATGAGCAGTAAGTACTTTGTATGTATTCACGTGGTTACTATGGTGGTAAATAGATGGCAGCACAATTTTCTCGTATGTAGGTGTATAAATACTGTTAATTTAATGTATTAAATAGTTGTTTCTTGTATTGTACAAAAGGTAAAAAGCTTTATATTGGTAATTACTTCAAGTTAAATGTTTAACAAATGAATTGAAGTTGTTTTTAATATCGTTAAGGTTATTAGGCGCATTTAATTAATACGCAACTCTATGTAAATAATCAAACTGTGTAACACTGGATGCACAACTCTCCTGGTTCACGAATCTTGAGTAGTGTAGCCAGGTCTTTTGCAAACCAACTTAACCTAGCCTATCAGTAGTTTGTTAATGTGCTTCCGAGGTTCTCGTGTAGTAGACTCACGAGAGAGAACAGTACATATATGGCTGCTATAGAATTGTAGCCACTCTTCAGTGTCGGAGGTTGCAGTTCATTTGAGACATACAGTTATTGTTAAGAGACTGATCACTGTTTCATCATCATTGACTTTATCAATTTCCTAACAGCATCATTATGACAAACAAGCACAAATCATCAGGCAAACATCAATTACCACCAGATGTTCAGAGGCCATCTACTGCAACCTCTTCAACATCATCAAACCACTCCAGCTTATTCGCTATTCCTAAACAGGGGTGCAAAAGTGATCAACGGTCCTCGCATGTTTCTCGCCCTCCATCTCATCGAAGATCAGCAAACTCTAACTCACCACCAGCCAAACAATCGCGTGCAGCCAGCACTTCAGATACAGAATCCGAGTACTCCATGGACCTTTCAGATCAGGCAGCACTGCACATTACAGGATTGACTACTGCACAGACGCACTCCTTTCTACTCATCAATTATGACATCAGATTTCAAACTCTAAAATTACTACCACAACAACTTCAAAGCATGTCTCTCGCAAAGCAATAACCAGGATCATACCAACCCGAAATGGAATCATACTGCAATCATCCAATCTTTACTTCGCAACAACCATAAGAAAGAAGTTCAATTTTGAAATCTTCGGAAAACAAGCTTCATTAACCAGGTTGGACCGTCAACCAATACATCAACCACCACCTCCAAGACATTCCCAAATGTTATCTTTTGTCATCAGAGGAGTAGATCTGGAAGTTACTGATACCGAGGCAGATCAAGAACTTCGGATAGAGGGATCATACAAAAATGTATCCTTATTAAGACCAAGGAAGGAACGCCTATATTCATGGTAAGAGTTCTAACTCATCAACCAACAATAGACAGCCTTCTAGCCAACGATGCCTACATATACCTGAGGAGATATAGATTAGGACCATTAAGAACATCAGCTCCATTACCTCTGAGATCCTACAATTCACACTATCCTCAATAGTGTCCTAACGAATCCAAATGTGGATACTGCACTGGACCGCACAAAACCAAAGATTACACAAACTTACTATTTCCACTTAAATTCACAACCTTCGAAGAATCCCATCCTACATTTAGCTACAAATATAAAGGCTGTCCTCAACTCGAACTCGACATCCCAGCCTATATTTCACCTCTCCGATTACCAGAACAGTCTCAATAAACACCCATCACCTAAAACCAGCAACCCATAACAGTAGAAGTGCACCCCCTCATCACCCTCACTCTCCAATACATCTTCCCATTTGATCGTGAAATAGTTCTTACCTTCATCCAGCACGCAGTCAAAAAATAACCTTCCATGACAACTTCAAAGCTACAGACTCTGGACCCTATGTATACTTTCATACGAACGTTTCTATGCAACCTCACAACACTCATCACCACCTCATTTCTCACATCATTCCGCATATAATTTCCATGAATACACTGTAATCATAAATGTTCAACAAGAGTACACCTGTCCGACATTGCGCCGAGAGTCGCCCCTATGTAAGAAGAGTCATTAATCATCTGTTTTTTAAAGTGTTGTGGTGTCTAAGTGCACATGATACTAATTCCCCATTATATTATCACCTAAGAATCTAACCCACAATATATTTATAAGCTAAGCTTATAGTGTCCAGGTTACAAGATAAATATATTATAGCCTCCCTTAAACCACCCATATTTCCAATATTCCCATTTATCCCAAAACTAATCTGCAGGGTGCTAGTGGCTGCTTGCAGCCCTAGCAAAAAAAACATTGAATGGAAGTTTCATTAATCTGATTTATTTCAGGTTTTTTGAAAAAAATTACTTAATTTTCTTATATGAGTTTATTACCTCATATAACTTGCAGGACAACTTGCTTTTGATTTGAAGTAGGAAGCTGAAAAACGCCGCAGAGTATCCTAATAATATTTAAAAGCTCTCCATCACATGTTTTACGTCTACCTTTGTAGTCTCCACTCGACGCGGGATAATCATGATTTGGGGCAATCAGGTATACCTGTCGGAGGCTATTATTATTTTCAGGTATTGAGTTTCAATCACTACCGAGAATTCATAAGGAACTCACAAGTAGTCGACCCTGAGATGTTGAAGAATGGCTTTACCGTTTATAATATTCTTATCGTCGCAATTAGTGAAGATTTCTCTGTACTAAAGATTAGAATAATCATTTCATATTTGGCTACCAAATGTCAGGCTATGACTATTGTGGTGATTAATCCTGTAAAAGAAAACAACAAAAATGTCTAGCGGAGATTCATCGGATAGTAGCAGTGACGAAGATAATGTTGAAGGACTTCGAAATTTCATAAGGAGCGTGGCAACAAAGGTTTTGAAGTGGCGATGCACGAAGGACAAGGAGCAGTTGGTCCTTTACCACATGATACTTCGGTTAACGTAATTTTAATGTTGGTAGGCTTAAAGAAAATGTTTACAAAAATTCAGGATGAATCAAAGAAAGAAAAAGAGGAAGCTAAAAACAGAATGAGGAATCAAAAAAGAGAAAAGAAGAAGAATGAAAGAGGAAGAAAAACTTGAGCGCAGAAGGATGAGTGAGATAGAAGAAGAAAAAGATGCTTAAGAACGACGACAGAAAGACCTTTATTATCCAGAAGAATTAAGAAAAAAGTAGAAAAGAGATCTGTAGTTCTAAAGAAAGTTGTAATCAAAATATTTATCTTGCAATTCACAGCTTAAAGTTAAGAAACACAGATCGGAACGATTGAGTCTAATTTAAAAGAGTTTCAGCAGAAATATTTGAAGAATTATGAGATAATGTAGAATCACTGAATCAGAAGCAAAGTATTCGGAATTTACAAGTTGATGTTGAAAAAAATAAAGCATAAATTAACTGAGATAAGTAGACCTAATGTGGTTCTCAGAGACTAATCTACGTCAGATCATGAAAATGAAGCTGTGCATTTGAATGATCAATTCCAAGTGCCAGTTAACTCTATAAAGCAAACACAAATACGAAGAGTTTCCTCAGTAACAACTAATGGAAATTAATACGTTATGCATAACCTGGATGGTGATATAGATAGTCAGACATCGTTAAATG
This sequence comes from Lepisma saccharinum, assembly GCA_022664845.1. NCBI lineage: Eukaryota > Metazoa > Arthropoda > Insecta > Zygentoma > Lepismatidae > Lepisma > Lepisma saccharinum. The sequence continues at coordinate 7,891 of JAGDQP010039240.1, read as the reverse complement.
ACACTCGATTATATCCGGAAGTGCCACAGAATATTTGTTGGCAAGAAAAATTAATAGGTGAACTGATGGTAGATTTTTCACATATTTTTGAAGGGATCCATCAACTAAGGAGTTACAGGAGATTCCAAAGTGGAGAGGAGACATTGGTAATAGAGGACCTATAACCTATTTGGGTAGTATGAATTTAGACATAAGAAGTAAGTTATATCTTTTACAAAGAGCTATGTCAGAACCTGCTTCTGGACGGTCTTAAGCAAGAGTTCTAATTTTCAAACTTATAATGATTTTTGTCTTGCGTTTTATGAGGAGTATGCAAGCTAGGAAAAACTTAAGGAACGTATGAAGCTCTCAAAAGAAGATTAGGATTGATTGAGGGTCAGTAAAAAGATTGACGTACAAAATTTACTCGCTTATTGGTAAATTCAAAAGTATCACGAACATATAACGGATAAAAGGTTGGTGGAAAATTAGTGAAACAATGTTACCTGCTGATATGCAAAGGGAAGTCACGGTATTATAACTGGATAAGTTGGATGTGTTCTTAAAGTATATTCGTAAAAGAGACAGAAAATTATGCATTACCTTCATTCAAAGAACAAGATAGAAGTAGAGCTGCAAATACATATAACAGAAACTATGAAACTATGAGACAATAGATAAAGACCCATGAATCCCCCACGTAATATTAGTAATGGATACAGGGGGGCTAATCAGGCATATAATTATAATGACTTCAATGGACGTAGTCGAAGCTATATAAATTAAAGAAATAAAGGCAATCAGTACAGGATGTTAAATCGATATGTTAATGGAGAAGACAAATATGAAACCAAGAAACCACTGGTGTTCGTTGCTCGAATAATGACGAAAGGCAAATAATTATTAATAGCTGAAATAATGACCACCAGCAAATAATGATGAACGAGAAATAACCCATAAATGCTGCAAGATAATGGTTGTTTAAACTGAAAGAGGGGGTAGAAGCAGAGGCCCATCTTGTACCAAATAGTAATATTCGACCATTTGAGTAAAACGACAAATATAATCGTTTTAAAGATACTCAATCTATAGAGGATGAAATTTAGTATTTAATATTAAACCTTTAGATTCTGAATCGAAATCCTAATTATTATTTGCATTGTTAAGTATAAAAATATGTTTAATGAGCGTACTTGTTTATACGAAGATTTTGTATATGATTTACAAGTGGAAGAAAGTATAACAATAAATTCTAAACAATATCATATTCCTCATTCCAAAAGATAAAATGTGAGAGAAGAACTGGTGAAGTGGGAATGATGGGACATTATTGAAAAGACAAACAGTCCTTACAATAATACAGTCCACGTGGTCAGCAAATCTGATATATCAGAAAGGCCCGTTTTAGATCTGAGAGTTCTCAATAAATATGTTAGTTGTTCTCGTAATTAAGAAAAATCTTTCGCATTTATTATCAACTTATTCAGGAGGAAAATGTTTTACAAAACTAGAGTTCTCGTTAGCCTACTTTTATGTACTCTTGTAAGAGAAAAGCAGACCTTATAAGGGGTGTTCAATAAAAATACGCACAAGTTAAATTAGCAACTATTTCTAAAGCCATACAGAAAAAAGGGCCAAGGTGACACAGATGGGAGAAAACAGTGCTCTAGCACTAAAGGATTTCAATCACTCCCTCACAAAGTACTTTGTTGATACGACGTCTGGTGGAGCTGGCAAGATGTTGTACAACAGTTGGATCGACGTTCTGCAGTCAGTACCGGATCCGTCAAATGAGATGATCCCTGCTTGTTGCGTTCCAGCCCTTAGCATAAACAGCAGCCTTCAAAATTGCCCAGAAGTTTTCGATGAGTCGAATTTCTGGCACATTAGCAGGGCTATCTTGTTTCTGGACAAATTCAATATTTTCCTGCTTGAAATGTTCACGCACAACTTTGGCGTAATGCACAGATGCTAGATCGGTCCAGAACAGATGTGACCCTTGTTCATAGTTTGCGCGTATGTAGGGTGTTAGTCTCTTCCTAATGTATTCCTCCAGGTAGATCTGGGCGTTGATAGCAAATCCAGATAGGCGCAACAACGGTTGGCTCAAACCTTTCGGACATGGCAATCCACACAAGCATTTTTTTTTAAATTTCTTCTTGGTGGCAAATTTAACACTAGTTGGAGCTGTAGAAAGGTCAGATGTATAGAACCCATGATTTTTTTGATGGAGGAATGAGACAATGTCAGGTATGTTTCATCATCCAAACTGAAATCACAATCAAGAAATTTTCACAGCAAGCGACCACACTTTGTTTGAACCATGCCCTTTTCTTGTTTAGTGCGCTTGGGGATGTTTTTTTCTATATTGTATGTCAGTATTCTTATGCACTGTATAGTGGATCATGGACGCACAACATTTGAATTTTTGCGCCGCCATACGCATTGAAATGCCATCGTTGTTCTAGAGTGTATTCTTCAGCTGTTGCACCTTCTACTTCGTGAAAATACGAGCTGGACGTCCAATTCCCGACTGCTTTTCCACTCACTCCCATTCTCACATCTTTTAATGATTGTTCTACACTGCATTCTTTCGGCTGCAAAATGTTTTACTGTGTACATTTTCTCCTTGGTTTGGTGTGTCCCTTAGAACTTGAACACAATAGGTCTCGCTTCGAGACCATCCTCACCGTCAAACCGTGTCACTATAACACAACTTGTTCGTGTGACTGTTAGTACACTACTGGTTCATCGTCCTTATCGATCTGCCGGCTGTTCATGTATTACGTGCACTGGCCTCTAGCAGTTTGCGCGGATTTATATTGAACACACCTTACTGCATTTCGTTTCGGTAATATACAATTTAAGTTCAAGAGATTGCCATTTGGCCTAATCATTCAGTTTCCCTATTCATTGCAATGATGAATACAATGTTCGGCCTAGAAACTAATGGATGGATGAAATTATATGTTAATGATTTATGTTGTTTTACCCCCACATTCGAAGAACATTTACTTGGAATTAAATATATTTTACAAACTCTGCAAACTTATGGACTGACTTTAAAATTGAAAAAAAAATGTTAGTTTGCTGTCAATGAAATTACCTTTCTTGGACATTTGATAAATGCTGAAGAAATTACTTTAGTCCCAAAGAAAAATGAAGCAATTATCAACTTTCCACGTCCACAAAGTAAAAAAACAACTACAACGGTGGATAGGCTTATGCAATTAGCACAGCAAATGTATAGATCAATATGCAGCGACAATGGCATCGTTCTATAATTTCTTGAGAAAAGGTGAAAAGTGGTTACACCAACATGAAGAAGTGTATAACAAAAGTGAAAATTAACAAATATCCCTTTGTTGTCAAAACCCAATTTTTCAAACCCATTTAACATAGTCGTTGATGCCTCATTAGTTGGTATTGGTGGATACTTGGGGCAAGGTCAATTTGAAGAAAAAGAGGTTTTGCAATATGTTAGTAGATCCCTAAAGGATGCTGAAAGAAGATATTCGATAACAGAATGGGAATGTAGCCATTGTTTTTAATTGACAAGTTTTCTCAACTTTTAAAAGGTAGACCATTTTTCATTTTTTTAGATCACAATTGGCTAAGATGGATTAATGAGGAGAAACAATGGAATGCTAAAATTTTTATATACTCAACGAAGCTTCAACAATATGATTTTCAAGTAAAGCATATACTATGTAAATGCAATAACATAGCCAATATTTTGTGTAGAGCACCTTCTGATACTACAGTTAAATGTCATTATGTAGGAATAATCGTAAATACATTGGAAGACCTAAATTTTGATTATAGTCGCGAGGAAGATCTTCAAATTGTTATAAATGAAGCAAAAACGAAATATATAATTAAGAAAGATAATGTAACTTATAAATGGGAAAATATATTTTGTGGATAAAGTATGGGAAAGGAAAAGGCTGGAAAATTATGATTCCTGAAACTAGTATTAAACCAATTTTAAAGGTTATCATGATCAGATGGGCTATTTCGGCATTAAAAGGACAACTAAGACTATCCGATGATATCTATATTGGAAAAAATTGAAACGTCAAGTAATAGATTATATAAATAACTGTAGTGTATGTGCCGAAACTAAGCCAGATTTACGTGAAATACGTCGTAAAGAATTTCACATAATATCTAAATATCCACTTGACATTATTTGGCTTGATATAATATGAAAATTGCCGGTATCAGAAGGATACTATTTGTGTTATCAATTGTGAATATTGCATCAAAATTTGTAGTGTTGTATGCATTAAGACAATCAACAACGCCATAAGTTTTAAAATGACTACAATACTATTTTAAACATTATGGGTTTCCATAAAATTCTATGTGATAATGGGTCACCGTTTACTTTAAAAAATTGTAAGATTACATACATTCAAATAATATCATTCATGTTTGACTAGAGCCCACCATCCATAAGGCAATCGAATTAACGCTACAATAGAGAAATTGGGAGCGTTTTAAGAGTTTATTGTAATAAGCAACATACGACATGGAATCAATACTTACGTCAAATAGTTTATTGTATGAACAACACAGCTTCTGAGTATCATGACGCAACGCCCCAAGAAATTTTCCTTAACTTGCCGTGTTATGATTTTATTAGCCATGTTTTAAATTCTATCATTAATTCAGAAATAAGTAACTCTCAAGTGAGATCTAAAATTTTGGGAAGACAGGTGAAATCAATTGAAAAAATGAAAGGTAAAAATAAGATTCAAATTAATTCGGACACAGATAAAAAATTATATAAACTTAGTTCAGCGATCGAAAATGAAATTGCAAAATTATTTAAATTGTATGAAGGACTTTATATCGTAATTAGCATTTATGAAAATATGGCTACTATTATTTCTTTAGACACTATGGTTCAAAGTAAAGATAATATCTGCAATCTTAAAGTGTTTCGCTGTACTAAAGAAGAACAGGAAGAACTTATAAAAAGGTTTCAACATAAGAAAGACAATGACATGCGGCATGATTTATTAAGTGATGAAAAAGAAACAGCTAATCTTATTATAAACAAAATTAACAAACATGATGATAACATATTGACTACCCAAATAAAAGTTGACATAGCAAGTTTGACATTATCAGCTTTAATAGATACAGGATCGTCTTGTTCATTATTAAATTATGATCTATTCCTGCAAATGAAAATATTACATCCGACTTTAAAATTAGATATTAGAGGTAGTGAATATACACAAATAAAAACTGCAAATGGAAATATAGTGAAGCCAAAAGATAATATGTATACAAATATTTGGTTAAACAGTCAATATTTCATTAGTCTGGATTTATGTGTATTGAAGAATTGTCCTTTTCAAGTAGTATTAGGACAAAACTTTTTGAATAATTCCACTGAAATAATTGTAAATTAAAAAAAAAATTCATTCATTAATGAAAAGTTTCTATTAAAATGATTTAATAACATGAAATATTAAATGATTACACATAATGAATTATTATAATCAAGATATCATTTATTTCTGCTAATTCGTATTTTATCTTGCAAAAATATTAACATTGGAGTTTCAATTTTATTTAATGAATGAATTTATTATATTAATTAAGTATTTGTAAAATATGCATGACTATATATATTAAATTTATATATTAATTATACTTAAGCTATATTCTCAATAATCTCATGAATTTTGTATATGAAAAGAATTTAATTTAAAATGTTAAAAAATAATAATAAACAATATATTATTTTTAAGTCGAGTTAAGGGACTATGATATGACCCTCTGTGCTGTTATCTGATTATTGAACATCAAACGTAAGAATAGTATTGATTTATACTCTTTTACAGATTTTTATATTCCAATTATGCTTTGTTTGTCTTACGAGAAAGGGAACACAAAAGGATTAACTCTGTTAAGTGTGTTGTGAACGATTTTATGTGCTGTAAGTACTTTGTATGTATTCACGTAGTTATTATTGTGATAAGTAGATTGCAAAACAATTTCCTTGTATGTTGGTGTATAAATACTATTAGCTTAATGTATTGGGCAGTTGTATTTAACAGTTAGTTGTTTCTTGTTTTGTGCAAAAGGTAAAGAGTTTTATATTGTTAATTTCTTCAAGTTAATGAAGTCTCAATAAGTATTATTGTAACTACTTGTTGAAAAACTATGCGAATAAAGCTCAAACTCTGTTCTGATAATGTTATCCCTGTAAATGTAAAGAAATAGTACATCTACACGTTTATTACAAGAATCTGTGACCAATAGACTTTTAAATTGTTCTATACAGAGGAACAGAAATAAGTCAATAATATATATAAATTTGAATATTCTTGCTGCAAGTGACGTGTCTATTACTAACAAATCCATACAGAATTATGACTCTACACTATGTTTTAGAACATCACCATTAGAAGATTCCACCTTGAATGTCAGCGTAAGGTACGCCATTCCTTTGTCCTTTGTTTCCTATGTCTCTCACCAAATCATAATTACTCCGTGTTCGACAAAATATAATCTAGGTTCCACTTTGAAATCAAATGCGGGAACCTTATCACTATCTTCCCAGCAACTGAGAACGGTAGTTTTTAAGCTATCTGGGCTCTTACTTCCCTTTTATATTCATCAATTTTATTCTGGACATCGCTGTGGTTCAGACGGTAGCGCGTCTAACTACGAATCGGGTGGCCCGCGTTCAAATTCCGGCCAGAGTACTGGAAACTTTTCTGACAGTGTTCCCATGCCTGGCGCTCTGAGGTGCACTCAGCCTCCTATCAAATTGAGTAGCGGAGTGTCCTTGGTATTCCTGTGCACCTTGGGATGGTAAAGGCGATCGAGCGTGGGACTTACCGAAGGTCTAGAAAATGTGGCGCGCTACCTCCGCATCCCCCATGCGCCGTCCACGACCCGTGCGTATCACACAGGGCATAGCTTTACCTTTTTTATTTTGAACACTGATTTGGGGTTACTGATCTCTCACCAGAGGCCTTCCCAAGTGGTGGGTAGCTAAATACCAACCAGATATAGTGGATACCAGTAGTACTCCGGGAAGAACCAAACCAGTACTGCTGCCTTGCAATTAGTAGAGAGATCTTCAAAGACAAGATAACCCCGAACAAAAGTTTCATGGTTAAGAGAAGTAGTTTCAGCAGTACTAGTTTGAGGCTGAAGATGAACGACATCAGAAAGGCTCAGAGGTGGACAGAGGACGTCATGTTGAATATCTGCATTTACTATGACAACGTTGTGGGAAACTTTGTGTATCGCAAACAGGGAGAGCGAAGGATGAAAAAGTGAAATTTGAAATCAAATTATTAGATATTCTCAGCGTAAAAGCAGATTACCAACTAGGAATTTGAAATAGGTTCGAGATCTTAGCCGTGATGTGAATAAATTCTGAGAGGCAATTGGTGACACAATGAAGAATGCAGCAAAAGCAGTGTAGA
>JAGDQP010039239.1:0-17818 GCA_022664845.1 Lepisma saccharinum | reverse complement strand
GATACAAGTTTACATGAAATATGATCATGAACTGTATAGTTAGAAACAAATTAATACCTACGTGCATATTTACGCTAATCAAGACTTGCCACAGTGACATATTTCAGACGCATACTTTCAATATAAACTTTACTAACTGATTACAAATAATTTCAGATTCAAGTTAACTGAAAGCAATTATTCTATTCCAGAAATGTCATGTACTAGAAATTATTAACGATGTGATTTCAGATTTCAGATTTTAGATCCTCAAGACAACCTCTCAAAACACTTTATAGTATCAAAATTACTTGATACTATACCATATTTTTTTTATATAAAATTAGAATCCATTTGAAAAATGTATGTACGTAGTTCCGTTTCCAAACTCTTATCAATTATACTTTTCTAGTAAAAAGTAAATCTTGGCTTGTAACGATTCATCTACATACGATAAAGAGTCTGCAGATACTTGTGGACATTTACTTGTGGGTTATAAGTGTAGACGACTACACTGTTATTTCGAGAAACAGAATCACTAGTAATACTAGTCACATTGTGATACTAGTCCGTTGACTTGTAGCTAGTATTTTACAACTGTAAGTTTGAGAAACAGGGACTTGTGAAGCGAATTGATATTAATAGTGTAGAGACTAGTAAAACTGTTCCAAAAGTTTTGAGAAACCGGCCGCTGAACATAGTAATAATATTTCTGGAGATATAGCTGCAGCTAAGAACATTAGTCCAGTGGAACGACGTTGGACTACTGAGTATTGAAAGTGATTAATGTAGGTTCGAACCCCTCTTCTTGCCGAAGATATTTTTACAAGGCAAAAGTGAACAATCGAATAGACACTTCTGTTCGTGAACGTCGAATACTAATAAATGTGGAAGCAGCTAGCCGAATACCCTTTGGTAGGAACGTCCTTGTTCACGTTCGACGAGTATTGGTTGGAAGACGACGACGACGAATATTGGTTGGAAGATTCATACTAAAGTATCTGTGTATTAACAGTGCAAATACGAAGAAGTCATTGACCTGAAGCGTCAAGTTTTCTTGTACGGTACTTCTTTAACATAGGACAACTGTAACATGTGTTGCGCAGAATTTTAGAAGCGAAATGTGTGGTGCAGTGGTTTCGTCTTCACTTTTCATTCCGGTGACCCGGGTTCGATTCGCAGTCAGCGCCATATTTTTTCGACTAAACTGGTACCTTCAACTATTTACAGAACTCAATCAGAATTTCTCTCTTTGGGTCTGAGAGAAAAGAAGCATCACTAGCTAGAATCAGAAAGTAAACCTTGTGTTTGCGTTTGTTCTTTAGGTAATAATACATCAATCTAGTTTCAAGGTTTTCATTGATCTTTCTCTATCCTTCTCTTTCTTTCCATGACTTAATCAATTTTTTTTCTCTTTCTCTCTTACTAATTCCTTCTACACACACTCTCTGTCATTATGTGAGTGTGTGTGTGTTTATTCTATCTCTGCAGATTATTATAAACATTATTTTATTCGTGTCGTGAGGAAAATTGCCCGGTACTACTTCAGTCAGGATAGATGGTCGTACTAACAGCTTTCGATTGCTAAGCCAACGCTATAGCAACTGAGCTACGGCCACTTGATCGATCTCGGTCTCCATGTCGATCCATCAACACGGCATTAAGAAGCAATATGCCGATTCACAGAGCGACAGGTTTATATATTTTACTCGTTGGGTTTGCATCTTATTTATAGCTTTTAGGCACCTATGGATCACTCCAAGATAAGGTTTTGTGAAATGCGGTAGGGAGTCGGCCAGGACGTAAAGTGAAGGTATCATCCCGGTACATGCCTGGTGTGGCTGAGGAAAACACTGGGAAATCCTAAGTCAGGACAGTCAACCGCTGGTACCGAACCAGGACCTCCCGAATTCGAAACCAACACTCTCCAAAGTTAGATATGTTGGCCGTTTGGAACGAAACATACTCATATCTACGTTTATCACATGCACGCACACACACATATATTTTTCTGGAAAGGGAAAGATCTTAATTTATCTCAGATATTCTCCATATGATGCTCAAAGATTCATACTTTTATTTGTATCTGTTTAACATCAATATATATATACTCCTCCCTTCGGAGAAAGACCTCATCCACTAGTGGATTAAATATGACTGTGATATATATCATGCAACATATTTTGTGTATTTTGCTGCTAACATCTTCTTTGTAACGTAAATGACAACATAATATCAGAAATTATAAAGCATAAATATCGTGCCCCATTTTTAAGAACTGATAGAAACAGACGTTTTGTCTTGTCTTTCGTGCATAACATTAGTGTTCTATGGAATACTCGATTCATTAAGAAAGAAATAATTACCTAGTAACCATAGGTTTCAGCGTTCATTTTCGTTTCTTCATGTTCGGTAAGGATTGTTTTTTTTTACTGGACAATTTAAATTAAGTCTTTCAGTAAATTTCAACTAATGGCCCAACTAAAGTAAAATTGCGTTAGGTTCCCTGTTTTGCTGTTTCAAATGCGATCTCTCTCTCTCTCTTTTTTTTTTTCATTCTTTCGTACATACTACAAGAAGCCATAAATATCTTTCCAGAAGCCAGGACATGCGATAATAATTTCTATTAAAGAAAAAAAATATCCAACCCTTGCTCGTTCACGCACACACTCTCAGAATCACACATCGCTCCCTCTACGTCAGTTGGGTTGTCTATCTTCTAGGGTTGGAGAAAAATCGTGTATAATAAAGTCATGTGAACATTATTTTGGCCATGATAGTACATTGTACAGGGACCGACAGAGGAAAGGGCGCTTTAAAAAATATATCTAATAAGTTTAATTTATTTTTAAACTCTTCTTTATGGAATAAGTAAGAATATTAAATAGCAATTACGTTATACATGTTCAGCATGACGTACCCTTAATATATATAATGTTCCGTAGATGGTTACCATCTCTTTTTCTAACCATTCGTTTAACCTTGATCGCAAATTATCCATTAATTTGCGTAGTATTTGAAGAGGGATCTGTGCTACCTTTCACTGGATTATTTGTTTTAGTGATGAAATATTTCTTGGCGGTTGAACACTTTACTTTTTAAATATACCACAAGGAAATATTCACAAACCGAAAGATCTGGCGATCGAGCAAGTCAAGGTAAATAAATACCCATGTCTTGAGACGACGTGATCGACGAACCATCTTCTGACGACGTCCATGGATACTCTTGCTATGTTACTTGTTGCTCCATTTTGTTGAAACAATGTTTCACCTTTAATTTCAGGGTAAGTTGCCAATTGGGGAGAATTGAATTTGAATTGTATTTATGGTCTTTAGGCATCTAAGGCTCAGGCCAACGACTTCAGTTAGTTGGTACTGAGGAAATCAAATTTCTTCACTCTTTCGTGAACTCGAAGTCCTACCATGGATGTTCTCTTCCGTAAAGCTCTTAGAGTACTAGACTTTTGACATTATAACAAAAACGATAAACACTGTTGAGTTTCGTATGTCGTTTAAACTGAAGTTGCGTTTGAAGTAATGGTGAAATGAGTGCAGTAACTTTAATGATTTAGCATAGCCGCCGGTGGCCCACCAACCATGATGGCGGGCCACTGGAAGCCCGCCAAATTTTCCTCATACGGTAGACAGGAGGTTAATCTAGTCTAATTTGAATACATCTTGTTAAATGATGATGTGATAAAATGGGCAGGAAGTGCACATTTATCACAACACGTATGAAAGTTAATGGTCGAATGCATTGTTATCTTCTGCACTCTCTAGACCTCTAGAGGCTTCTCTAGACCTGATGTTGACAACTGAGCCCTGTTAGTGTTAGATGATTATAGTGCGACGTATGTGGGTGCATGATGATAATGAATGATAGTTGCGCTGAGGTCTTGGATGAGGTCTGATTCTGGATGGTCTGATGGTATTGTGTAGTGGTATATTGGGAACAGTAATGACAGTGGTGTAGCGATGTTTCGAGGGGGTGTTGCAGTGTTTGTATGTGAATGTATGATGTCCAGGAGAAGTAGCTGTTGTTGTTCAAGTCAAAGACCCCCATAAAAATGCAATAAATTGAAAACTAAAATGTTGCCAGTGGGCCTTACTGAGAACACCATTTTTCCCAATATGGCCCGCTATAGAAAATAAGAACGTATGGCAAAAGTGATGCGTAATATTTCTGTATTACTCATATATGCTACATACTGAGAGATATACATTACAAGCATACATAATTTATATGACATTGTAAAACCAGGAATAATGTATTAATAAAAAATGCCAAAATTTGTGAAAAGCAAGTGAATATACAAGAGGAAAAATATGAGTAAATAAGAAGAAGTGTAACACAGACGAAGAAGTTTAGAACATCACGTCTCACATGAGGGACAAAGAAATGGTCCGTGATCTTTAGCGGTGATTCCAACACACTCTTCATGAACATATTTTCGCTACGACTCGCAAAGATGCATGTCTGCAACCTTGTCTGCCTGATAAAGGTAACAAAAACCAAGATTCACAAGACTTGGAGCAACTCACTGTCGGTTCTTCAGGTCTATTAGAAGCAGTTGCTGAAATTCTGGTCGTTTTAAACGTTATGACATTTGTTTTGTTCTGATGTTATTCTTATTCTTGCTATTGGAATTGATAGCTTCGTTATTACCTGGCATTATCTACGTTTAAATAACTAAACATTATGATGAGTGTTCAGTACAGACATTTAAAATACACAAATCTTTCATTTTAAACAGTTATGACTACATTTTGCCCAATATGACGGTGGGCCATATTGCGCACTATTGACCTCTTTACTTTTTCTGACGCCTGCTAGTTATACAATGCAATATATTGTGTCACACACATTTTATGTTCACGTATGCTAACATAGCTACATTATCCATGTATTGTACTAATTAGGTTTTCAACAATAGACACTGAAACGAAACGAAACATTACTTAATATGCTAAAATAACAGCAAAATATTTTCTTGCTCAATATGCCACTTCAACTGGAGCTGATGCCGCTCACACCACTCGCAAACAAATGAGTCGCGCAAAAATGCTTTCTCTTGTCATGAGGATATAATTTACGGTGACATCTAGTAGCACCCACGGAAAGCTGCAGAGATCTGGAGGGTGGGCCATATTGGAGACCCGGGCCATAATCGGTACACTTACCTTATATAGAAATTCATTTCATGAAATAACTAATTAAATAAAGATACTTCGTTGGAGCTTATTTATGTATATTTGGCAATTTTGTCCTGATAGATCATATTCTAATTATTTTTCGGTTATATTGAACATATTTTTACTTTTCTCAAGTTTTTCATACACATGATATATCCAAAGTAGATTTCCTTTCTTCCTCCGAATTTATTACAAGTGTGTTCTTTCAATTTATTTTGTAAAAATTGTAAAGTTTCCTTCCCCTCACGTTGTAGAATGCACTAAATGGACTTGGCCCTCATATGATCATGATTAATACTTGTCTATTGTTTCGTGATAAGCAGGTACAGTTCAAAGTAAATTTCAAATCATAAAATCTTTAAGTTTGTTAGGAAATAGTTATCATATTATAGAAGATAATACTGAAAGTTTTAGATCATAAATGCGTATTTCATTCTGTATATTTTGGCTATTTTAAGGCATAAGAATCCTAGTCCTTGTAATTATTGTGTGTGATATGTCCGGTTTCCAAACAAAATTAAAACGAAATGTACAGCTTTTAGAAAATTTGGAGTTGGCAAGCTTAGAATTCAAAATACACCTTAGAAGCATACAAATAAAACTTTTATTTTCAAGTAACTGCCTGTAGAAAGATTAAGTAGGCCATCATTGGCCAAAAGCACTGAATGTTTGAATGTACCTATATATACTGTAGAAGAATTACATAGGAAATTAATAGAGCTGAGCAGTTGAACGTCTTTTCCTCTCATGGCAGGGAGTATCCTTATGCATTCAACACCTCACATAGTCTTCCATTATTGGTAGATCCCATCAAACTTGATATAACTTCTTCATTGTTTCGATATTCTTATGCAAGCGTTTACTATGTTCGTCGCTTACAGCACACAAATTCGTTTTCAGAACTCAAGTTGAGAGTGAAGGAAATGAACCTTCGCAGACATTTACAGCCTATTTCATGATAGCTCTGCAACATTGCAACATTCTTGTAATTAGGTACCTCATTTGTGGATTGTGAAGAATGTCCACAATTGCAGTCGTCAAGATGATCGGATGATTCTTCTTGACTTTAGGGTTTACATACGAGAAAATTTACAATGTCAAGAAGTTGACATGATTCACACCAGCCATAAAGTCAAGTCAGGTTTAGTCACTTAAATTTTTAAACGACCTTTTCAGGTGGGGTTCAACTCCTACACTGAGATGATGGTACTGCAATTCGCAGTAGTGTTTGAACTACTAGAGATATTCCCACGGTCGAGTAGAACAGTACTGAAGTGAATGAAAGAGAGATATTCTATTGAGGAAGGTCATACATAGCAATTATTTGTCCAACCCGACCTAAAAATAATATTTACGTTGCACACATTGTCAAATAGTAATAATTTCTGAAATATCGACATTTGAACAAGAGATTCGGGTTCAGTGCATTCCAATAATTAAAAACACACAAAAAATTAACATAACTTTTTCTTGTTGCGCAGTGTTATTTATAAGACGTTTAGATTCAAGCAATTGTTCAAGCGTATTAAGATACACAGTTCGTGTAACAGTAGCATTTAGGATAATAAACTCGACACACATCGCTTCACTGCGTGGATAATCTTCTTCTTGCAAGCTGTGATAACCCTATATACATGTTATGGCATTCTTTTCAAATCATATAATAGAATTCTGTGGATTGATATGTGCTTAATTTCTATCGTGTTATATGCTCTACGAGTAGATAATGGCGTAATTTCTCAAGTACTTCTAGGATCATTTCGATTATTTCACCATATTCCTTGGCCTACCACGCACTAAATCTAAAAAGCGGAATACTCAATCTTCTTAGAGCGGAAAGATAAACCACCCTTCTTAGAGTAGAATTTTCAATCGGAAAAAGTGGTTTTGAACGAAATGCTCTCGCTTTGGATGGAAAATGTGATCTTTCTAAATGGAATTCCGATCCTTTTCTAATATAATTTGTTCTTCAAAATTGAAAGAGCAATTTCTCTTCTTTTTAGGGTGGTTTACTTCTCAACTTTTTACAATGGTTCACAATACATCATGCTACTAATGAAGTTTGTTCGCCATGGGTTACTGCAAAAGTTATCGAAAGAGGAAGCTATACTATGAAATTTAACGCGTTGCGACAAAAAAAAAAAAAAAAAAAAAAAAACAAAATAAAAATATGTACAAGAAATCTTTTAACGTTATTCTCAAGTACCTGACGAGACGAAAGAAACCATTTCAAAGACGTATTCTCACAGTTGGTCGGTTGGCTGAGGGCTTAAGACGTAGGATAGCCGGCCGGCAGATATGGGTTCAAATCTCCTCGAGATTAAGTTTTTTTTAACTCTTTTTCATTCATAAGTGCATTACCGGTACTTTTCTTCCTTAATACTTATGAATAAATGCTTCATTTTGCATCTTTTTACATTTTCAACATTTTTATTGCGTCGTTAATTTTCGTGTTCAAGAGATGAAAATTTGATTTGAAAAGATGGAAATTCACCTAAAAAGGATAATATCTATTACCATGGAAATGGACCACCATAGATCCCATCTCTTTCGCAACGGAAATTTATAATTTTTTCTGCGATGAAAATTCACTTGAAAAGAGTGGTACCTCTTTCCGCTCTGAAAAGATTAAATATTCAGCTCTTTGAATTTAGTGTGCAGTGTAGAGTCATCACGCACATATCCAGTTCTCTGAAATTTCATTAATAAATCACGAATCGTCATGGATGTGGTCCTTCCTTATAACACTTGCTCTCAAACTTGTCTCTCATTTTCGCGCATTGCATGCCTTTATCTTGAGTGTTACTGCAAACTTTCGTTCTGCTACGGTCATCATAATTGATTTGGGTCTGAAATTGAAAATTTGTAAATTACATAAAATTCCAAATTAATAGCAACATATCCTCTCACTCATTGTCTTATCTATTCTTTCTTACGCCGCTGTTATCTTTCATTCAAGTATTATAGTATTCGGCCTTAGCTTTTGTTTACAAAAATACAGTTCTATTAATTATTCACTCACTACCATTTGAAGATTTGTTACATATAACAAAATGTATGTAACAGTGATTCATAAATACATATTGATACACACCGCAGTGCCGTTGATTTTCACGTTTTCCCAGATTCCCGAAATTGAGGAACTGAGATCCCTCGATATGTGTACTATATACGTGTATCACTTTATATGTCCTAAGGATTAGTAAGGCTATCTTGACTGAGGTTTTCCAGAATTTATCCTTAATCACGTCAAGCTAATGCTGGGATGGTCATTTCAAAACTAGGCCCTGGCCGATTTCCCTCCATCCATGCCAATGGCAAAGTTGCCAAAAAGCCATAAATAAATTTAAATTAATGTTGTGCTGCTGTTGCATGAAGTACAGAATAGCACTGATCTCTTACTACACGTCTTGAATTGCGTAGAAAGAGAAATGACTTTTCAAGTACAAAGAGTAACGGAAATAAGAGACATGGATATTGGCACCCTTTTCTGACTGAAGTTTCTCCAGCGGTTTACCTCAGTCACACCAGGCAAATGCCGGAATGGTAGCTTCAAATCAGGCCCTGGCCGACTCTTTCTCGCATCTTTTCCCCTACTTCAAATCAGGCCCTGGCCGACTCCTTCTCGCATCTTTTTCCCTACTTTATCCCGGCCTGACCCTTAGATGTCTAAAGGCCATAACATAGTTATTCAAATTCCAACGAATACTGGCAATGTTAATTCTATCTATCTTCCTTTAAACACAAATTGAACAAAAACAAACTTCCTGCCATTGCAATAAATAGTGACAAAAAAATATGTGAAGAGATTATAGTCTCTCTAAATGAAAGAGTCAGAGAACATCAAGGTATCTAAACCAAAATCTGAGGACAGTCTCTCTTTATTTGCTTATGTTTGAGCACTAGCGTACTGAGTGCATATAGTGCAAAAATACCGTAATACAAGATTTAGCCTTATCAGTGTAAGACGGCCTCCTAATCAAGACATCTAAACACAAATTTGAAGTCAGTTTTTCTCTATCTGCTTTCGCGTAGGTGTAGTTTAGTTTAGAGCCGGAATTCACGTAGTAAAAAAAATCATAGAGCCTGAGTTCATATAGTAAAAAAAATCATAGAGCCTGAGTTCATATAGTGAAATAAATACCAGAAAGTAACAATCCAAATCTTAAATATTTTCTCCGTTCTGTCCTCTTCCAAACAATATATAGTGACTTTAGATACTACCTATACATACGACGACCACTGTAACCCCTCTTGAAAGCAAGTTAAAGCGTGAATAATAAGCCTAATAATTACGAAGTTTCAAGATAGTTGATCCTTTAAAATCTTCAATTAACTTATTTTCTCTTCAGATTTCCCTAATGAGATTCAAACTTCAAGATTCCCGGAATTTCTTATTGTGCCAAACACACTAGCCGTTTTTCTATTAGATACGACCACAAAAACGGATTTCCAGAATCTGAATTTGGAATTCGAAATTGAATAATGAGGGTATAGAAGGTATAGAATCCGGATCTGGAATCTGGATTTTTTATTCCGAATCTCGAAACAGGATTTGGAATCTATATTCGAAATCTATTATTATTTTTATTTTTTTTTACAAATCAGGATTTGGGCATCTCTGTTTGACGACATCCCGTTTATTTATTTATTTTTTATTTTAGCAGTACATTTTGTGCTGTCTATTTTGCAACTTCATTTTTAATGTTAACCACTTCATATGAGACTCTCGTAACTATTATCTTGTTTACTTCGAGAAACTCTAATGTAGGTAAGAGATACGTTGTCATTAAGATGACGAGTCACATCTTTGCAATGGTTTCAACAATCAAAAGGAAGCAAATATGTGACTCATCATCTTAATGACAACGTATCTCTTTCACAGTCAGTAAATAGCACGTCCGAACAAGCTAGCTTCATTAACATTATTTCTAGTTGTTTAGTTTTTTCTTTCATGTAGGGATTTCTTGTGTTGAGACATTTTAATTTAGTCTATGAGATAACTTTATTAACTTGGTACAATTTCAGATAGTAGTACAGAGAAACAGTTCTAAAATCATACTTTTCTAATATTATTCTTTGCTATTTTCTTCTCAAACTTTTTTTCTTCCCTTTTTCACTTCTAACTAATTCCTTTATGCCCATTGCGCATTCTGTCGCCATCACACTGCATGTTGTGCCCTCTTTTTTCCTCTCGCCTTCTGTTGTTTTCGTCTTGATTTAACTTTCAGTCTAGAATTCCGCAGAAGGAGAAAAGAAGGAAAGAAGTCTCATTTAATTTGTTTTCTGGTCCAGATTGAATCAAGAACGAAAGAGAAAAAGGAATGAAAGGATGGAAAGAGATCTGTCCGTAGTACGTGTTTCAAAGCTTTCCATTCCCGGAAGTTTATTTTGATTTTATCTCTCGTCGCCATGAGAGCGAGATGTATGTAATAGTGACCGAAGGCTATGTAACACGGGTTTTCTACGTCTCTATTTTATTTTCCTCTCTGTCTCGCTGCATCTCTCGGGTGTTACTCTATGCCACTCTCATCTCGTGCACAAACACCTCGCATGTTTGTGTTTCGAATCAATCTTACAGATTATCAACATCTCTAGGGGAGATGAAAAGCGCTAGAATTTCTATCGGTACAATTTGGCACTGCTGCCGTCCTCCTTCCATTCCTTTCTTGTACACAAAGGGACTTCGGGGGGGATAGATATTTTTCTACGTCTGCTGGAACAAGTTGATGTTATTTGACTCACTTCCTTCTATTGCTACTGTATAAAGCAAGATAAATTAGCCCTTCTGCGCAATTTCCTGCCTTCAAAGCTCACTTGCGAATACTGTCCTCAACAGTGTTCTTGTTCCTTGAAGAATCAAAATCACAGGACACCCTTCTCCCTAACATTGTGTGTGTGTCTGTGCGGTAAGGCCTTCAAATGATTTATCTACTTTTCTGTGCGTTGCTTTAAAAATTCGTAATTTTGTTTGCTTCATTGGTCAATCTGCCATTTCGTATACAGCAGATTAGAAACAATTTTACTAGTTACAAAAAATTGTATTGCAGAAAGATCTCTTTGGCCACTTGCATGCATAGTAGCACAGACGTTGACACGTTTAAATAACGTGTACAATTGAAAACATTGCAACCAAAGTCGTATCAACCTTGAGTAGCTGAATAAACAATTGAAAACATTGTATTCAAAGCTGTATCAACGATTAAACGTTTAAATAATGTGTAGCCTGTTAAAGGTTGAAGTGCTCCCATAAAAATGTGATATTTTAAAAGTAAGAAACAGTCGCACCATTTTAGAATGGCATTTTAGAAGCTCTTACTTTCTTTTCACTTTTGTCATGTTCTAAAATGAAAGCAGATTCTGAGTTTCGATTGAAAATCATCATTCAATGTTTTATCTTGAAGCAACTCATCATTTGATGTTGTGTTTACATTGTGATACAGCACAGTAAGCTAAATGTGTAACGTAATGAAATAGTTATTTTCTGATGAAAATATCTGAAATTAAGATTGATCGTATGCGTTGCTACATTCGACAATGAAAACAAAGAAGCTGTATCAAACTCGTAATTTTGAATCAAAACATTTTGAGATAACTACATTATATGAAAATGGTAATCAGTAACTTGGTATGGAAATTAGTTTTCCTTGCGTCTGCACATTAAAGTGTAATGAATACAAGTGTTAAACTCATAGTTTTATTTGAAAGTAGATTTGACGTTTCGTATAGCCATTTCAGGTCTGGTGCAATAAGATATTTGAGCAATATGGTACTTACGTTTTCTATACATAATCATTGTGAATGCATCATGTCAGATATCCGATTTTAGGAACTCACAAGCCACTTTTATCGATCAAATTGCGTTATCTATACATATAGAAATAAATTAGAGAATTATAGAGTAAAAAATTAACACTGGCGATCGAGGCTGGTTCAACTAATTTGTTGTGTAAATCAGTATATCAAAGTTTTAAGAAGTTGTGTCGTATTGTTTCTTATGGAAGCATATCGTAATGTTCCCTTTAGTTTTGATTTGGTAGAGTCAAAGATATACGGGATTGGTTTATAGCCCTCAACCCTTTATTAACATACAAGAATAAAGTTAACAAAATTACCGTCCCGAAGAACACAGTTTACAGTTATCTGAGTACAAATGATTAAAGACGTCTTATTTAATAGTGATCAGTTAGAGGTTCTGGAAAATAGGATGACACCAGTTCCTTAGCAAGCTACGTGTCGGGAAGTTGTACCATTTCCTTGGCGAACTACGTACGGAGAATATTAAGGTAAGAGTACACACCAGTTCCTTGGCGAACTACGTGTGCGGATGACACCAATTCCTTAGCGAATTCGCAAGTTCATGTATTGAATGTTAATACTAATATTGATGAGTTAAAACAACAGTTGGTAACAGAGTTTCATGATCTTTTTAATGGTGACGTTCAAAAAAGTTGAATAATTATAAAATAATATATAATAATAAAAGTTGGCAGTAAATAATTATGAAGTTGATATTAAACTGTTACCGAATGTTTCCCCCAGCGCGTAGAAAGACATATCGTATACCTTACAGTTTAGAAGATAAAGTAAAATCAGCAATTGAAAAATTACAACAGCAGAACATTTTGGAATATACTGAATATTTGCAATGAGCAACGCCCATAGTCATTGTTCAAAAAAAAATCAGGGATCGTGAGAGCACTTGAGAACATGTGCTGATTAAAAAGTCACCGTAAATAAGAATCCAGACAAGATGTTTTATCCTTTACCAATAATGGACGATATTTTGCATAAACTGTAAGGAACAGATACATTCGTGGTATTAGATCTGCATCAGGCATATCAGCAATTGTCTGTGTCAAATAATTGTCAAAAAATATTGTCAATAATTACACCATGAGGATGATATAAAGTGAAACGGCTCCCTTTCCGACTTTCAACGTCTGCATTCATATTTCAACAATATATTGATGGTGCCTTAAGCGAATTTAATTTTGCTAAGGCTTATATAGATGACGCCACCATTGGTGGTTATGGCATTGAAGAATGTTTGAAACATTCACGTGAAGTCTTAAACAAATTTAGACAATTTAATATTAAAGTCAATCAGGCCAAGTGACAGTTCTTTGCCAAAGAGGTGGGATATCTAGACCATTCTATTCAGCTGATGGCTACATTCCACTACAGAAACATAAAGATGCAAAATCAAAATGTCTGAGACCAGAGAATATTTCTCAATTAAGATCGTTTTAGGAATGGTGAACTATTTCCAGAAAAATATTTCTCATCTTGTAACTCATGCAAATTTATTGCATGCGTTACTACAGAAAAATGCAAAGTGGGGTTGGACTAAGGAGCATCAGTATAATTTGATCATATTAAAGAAATTATAGATCAATACACGAGGAATCAGGTGTATAATCCCAAAGAGGAAGTGTTTTTAATTACTGATGCCAGTCCATATGGACTCGGAATTCAATTATGCAATAAGGATGCGAGTTGTTAACTTCGTACGGTTGCTTACGCGTCTGCTATACTATCGAATACGGATCGTAACTACCCACACTTCGAAAAAGAACCTTTGGGATTGGTAAACGGGGTAAAGAAATTCCACCGATATCTGTATGGACGTACGCACTGATTCTTTAGCTGTAAAGCTTATTTTTGGAGAGGATAAAGCTATTCCGTCTTCGATACATCCTTGTCGTATTAGATAGGCTTTTTTCCTCTTGGGCTACAGTTATAAAATAATATATACTAAACAGGTGCCTGTAGCTGACTGACTGTTTATACTTCCAACAGACGAATGTTCAGGAGATGACCAAACCTCATAACATTATATCTTAAATATAAATACGCAATCGTTAGTCATTAGATCTATACCAACAGAAACTCAGCAAGATGACTTGTTGAGAATATTATATAATTGGACTAGAGAAGGCTGGTCCAAAACATTACCCAAAGATATGCAGTAAAAAATTATGCAAAAATTTTCGCAAAGTGAATGCAAACATCTATCTATCATCATTGTTTATTCTTAGGTCAGAGACTTATAATTCCACCAACGTTTCGATGAGAGATCTTAGAGTTAGTTCATAAATTACATTTGGGATTGGCGAATGCTAAAGCAACTATTAGACAATATTCTTGGTGGCCTAATATGGAGGAGAAATTAGAAGCGTTATTTAAAGGATATGAAAGTTGTGTTGCGAATCAGAGAGGTAGATTCCATCAATACTACGAGCATTGGAGTAAGGAGAGTATGCCATTCAATAGGATACACATTGATTCTTTTGATTTTGGAGGGAAAATATCCTATTAGTGATTGATAGTTTCTCAAGGTGGTTGCAAGTTGAGCTAGTTCATGGAACAATAGCATCTGAAACTATAAGCAAACTGCAAAATATATTTAACTATGTTGGATATCCTTGTGTCATAGTATCCGATAATGGACCCTTTTCGTCAGCGAAATTCATAGCTTGGTGTGTTAAACATGGTATAAAGGTAATGAAAAGTCCACCTTACCACCCTCAAAGTAATGGCTTAGCAGCGCGTGCAGTGCAAGAAATGAAATCTATGATGAAAACCAGATAGTTCCATATAAATCCATTGATTGGAAGAATAAAATCAAGAGGATACGAAGGGATATAAGATTTGCCGGTACTGAGGTGTTACATGTAAAGTCTCCAGCACAGTTGGTCTACAGACATGAACCAAGGACAGATTTGAATAAGCTGCTCGATCAAATTAAGTCTAAAAGACCAGAAAACGATAATTCAGCAAATACGAAAAAAGAGATAGATATTCAGATTGGTTCTTGGATTTACGTACAGAATTTACCCAAACGCTTTCCAAGGTATATAAAGGCACAAGTAATAAGGCCAGCAAGATCTAATCTATGGGAAGTGAACATACAAGGGAGAGCAAAGGTGGTACATGCTGATCAAATTGGAAAACATTTACCAGCAAAGTAGGATGAGCATATAAATACTGAGACCGACTGGTGAGAATTAACCAAATCTGAGCTTATTAAGACAAAGGCGCCCTTAAGAAGAGCAAGTAGAGTAAGACAGCCCAGAAGATATTTCGATTGTGAAGGACATTGAAGTCCATGGTAATTCAGAGTTGAAATGATTTTATTGTTTAATCTGAAATCTTTGAAATTTTGTATGGTATTATGGTACGACATATTTGAAAATATGGTGATAACATTATGGATTATTTTTTTGTGTAAATTTGAAACAATTGCATTTCATGAGATTGTACAACTTATTATGTCATTAGTGTTTGACAAACTATATAATGTACATGTTATATTTTCAGCAGGAAGACTCTTCTAAACTTTATATCATCTTTGTGGAAAATGTGATGGCAGGTAAGAAGATGCTGTGATTGTGGCACAGATGATTACAAAGTTACAAGCTGCTGATTTTGTACATGTCATACTAGAGTCACGTACTGGACATTGTTGTAAGTATGAATGCTAAATTTTGTTTTCTTTTGTTTCAGAGGGAGGGAGTGAAATTGTTAAAGGTTGAAGTGCTCCCTCAAAATGAGATATTTTAAAAGCAAGAAACAGTCGCACCATTTTAGACTAAAATCAATTTTTAGTCTTGTTTGGGTGAATGGCATATTAGAAGCTCTTACTTTCTTTTCACTTTTATCATGTTCTAAAATGAAAGCATAACTATTGAAAATGTTCTATTCAAAGTTGTATCAACGATTAGACGTTTAAATAACAATGTTATCACTATGAAATCTCTATTTTCTGCATATTCTAACCACCTCAAGTGCAAATCTAGCCATTTCCGAATGTCTAAGTAGATTACAGATAAGTATTGTAAGAGAACTAACTTATTTAAATGGAGTAATCACTAGAGTTGTAATTTAAACCACTTCTGTTATTTATTTCAAATAGAAAGTGAACTGAGCAGGTCAATTTTTCTTCTTTGATGTTTAAATTAAGCTTCCGATCAACTCAGTAACAAACAACCTCAAATTGATTTGAACTACTTGAATTCAATTTCTTTTATTTATGGCATTTAAGGCTATGTTGAGAAATGGTTTTATGAGGGGAAAGAATTCGGTCAGGGCCTATGTTGAAGGTGCCATCCCGGTATATGCCTGGTATGACTGAGAAAATACCTGGAAAACCCACAGTCAGGATGGTCGGCCGCTGGGATTGAACCCACAACCTCCCGAATGCCATGCCAACGCTCTACCACTGAGCTACGGCGGCTCGGTCGAACTACTTAAAATTCTACAAATACCTATATCGTATTCCTATCGTATGGGTAGTAGTTCTGGGATGTCAATTCCTTGTTATTGATGCTATACGGGAGAAAAAATAGAGAAAAGAAACTAAATCAAACAAAGGAAAATATTATCTTTTCTGAAACATTCACTGTGACGTAGTCCTCAAGAGATCGATTGGAACGCATAAAGTATTATTATTATTATTATTATTATTATACTCGTACCACCTTACTTTTAATAAAAGTATCTATACTGGATCATACTATACTACTATTACTCAGTGATACACAGTAGATGCGAATTATGGTTTATTGATAAGTCAAATTAAATGTTTGGGAACTCGTGTTCAAGCACGAACTCAAACCTGCAAACACGCACCTTCTAAAGTATAGGCAATATAAAGGGAAAAGTCTGGACACTCGACGTAGTTCCTGAGCGCCTCCACGTAGAGGCGCTGCACACGTTCTGGACGGATTCTCGCAATAGAGCTGTATTGGTAAATGGTAACTTGCACCACAGATATCTGTGCTTGCACTCAATTAATTATTATTATTGTTATTTCCTGTTCTTTCTCCTCAATATCACTAAAAGACTAAATAAATAGGTAACAATTCCTAACATGGAAAAAAAGATACGTTTTGCCAAAAATACATATTTCTTGCCATTTATTATTCATTTAAAAACTAACTTCTTCCGTTCGCCGTGCTAAAAGAAATTCTTCCTTTAAAAGCAACTTAATGGCTAATACTTTAATATCTTTTGAAAGTTTTAAAACGTTTTTGGGCTCCTGTGGTTGAAAAATATTTCTTCAAATGCGTACAATCTGCATTATGTAAATAAATAAATAAAAAATAACAGAAGAGAAATTTCCTACCTTTCAGGAAATTATTTTCCTGCTTGATTTGGCGTGTTTTCCACTTTTTAACTCTTTTCTCATTTCCTTTGTACGAAAAAAACGACACTTGATGTAATGGTATACCAGTTTGGGCACTAGATCTATTGTTCGCAAGGTTGCAGCCGGATCCCGTTGACCGAACAACAATTGTCTCAATTCCCTCCAAGCAGTCATAAAATATGTCCCCCCACAAATATCACTTGAGAGTTTTTCCCTAACCTTATCCTCAATTCACAGAAATATTTACACTAGGTTTTCATACGGATAATTGAAGTTAGTCTCACCTCTTTCGAATCCATATTCTTTAAGTTTTGTGTAGATAGTCAGGTTATGGGTAACATTTGGGTCGCTTCGTAGGGAGCTGATGCAATACACTTACTAATTTTACTTATATGTCTTATCCTGCTAAGTGGTATATGAGACACTTCTTTGCAACTGATGATGGATTGTCAGGTTTTGTTATTCCGCTCTCTCAGTCTTCGCAATTGATTTC
>JAGDQP010039238.1:1563-15054 GCA_022664845.1 Lepisma saccharinum | reverse complement strand
AACCCGAAACCGACTCATCAATCACTGATAGCTTTTAGATCTTTATTAAGAAATGTCACTTTTAGGCTGAGTGGAGACGAAATAACCAATTACGTATCATCAGCATAAAAATGGACTTGAGCATGCATCAATTTAAGAGGTAGGTCAGAAAAGTAAAGTGAAAACGTAAAGGACCAAATATGCAGCCTTATGTTACGCCATTCTTAATTTTAGTTGACTCGGATAGTACGAGCGCAGAATTTTGTAACATAACACTTCCCTCTCTGTTATTGAAATATGAAAAGAGCCACGAGAGAGTAGACTTTACTATATTGTAGTATTTAACTTTGGCTAAAAAAATCATGTTGTACTAAATCAAATTCTTTAGTAAGATCAAGCAGTAATATAAGATGAATTAATTGTCTGTAACATTTCATCTCTAATTTGTAATAATGCAGTACTAGTGCCATAGTGCCTGCGAAACCGGAATGGCTAACATGTGGTAGATTATAGTTAGTTACATATTTATAGAGTTTCTTATATACATTTTTCAATCACTTTCGACAATATAGATAACATACTTATAGGTCTTAAGCCATTTAGAGATTCCATTTTTTTCATAAGTGGCGTAACTGTTGCTATATCTTGTAATGCTGTCAAATACGTCAACATTCGAGGTTTTTTTTTTTGCTCTCTCTATTTCATACATTTTCATTTCATGTAATGTAAATGGCTCTTACAAATTGCAACATTTCCGTGTATTGAAGTAAGGTTTTGGATTAGTTACATCAACAGAGAAATTAGTTATGAAATTCTGGTCATTTATGTTGCTAGGAAGACAATGCTTTGCTTTGCCCACTCCCAATTTGCAAGGTGTTTTTTTTTCACATAGCCTTTGAGTTTATTCAATACAGAATTACTGTTATTATTAATGTGATGTGACAAATAAACTATCTTCTCCTGTCTTATAACGCTTGCTGTGAAGTTACGGAGCTGTTTATGCTCATTCCAATTTGCAATCTTCACGTTTATTAACTATATGTCAAATATACAAGGCATATATTATGTGTCATGAGTGAAAATAAAGTTAAATCTCATTCCAATGAAAATAGCAATACATATGAAATATATACGAAAGAATATATCTGTTCCTGCTAATTATAACATTTGGTGATATACCTTTTGTCACTTAGTGCAAAGTTGTACGTTGGTACTAATGTTACATTATTGTTTCGAAGAAATCATCCTATTTTAATTTTAGTCGATCTTGGAACATATAATGGTATTAATAAATAAATTTATGAGTACTTTCGATTCATGTATAAGATAGAATAAGTCACTATTTCGAATCACTAGCTTTGAAAAAGAACATCATTGCCCCATATATATTATTCCACTACGAAATTTCAAGCTATAGCTGTCATCTTAAATTCAGTTCTAATTTGCAACCAACATTAATATTTGATCCGACTCAGTATCTCAACAAAGCTCCTAAGTCTTACCAGGTGGTCACCTGAATAAGCAACCAAAATATATTATAACATATAATATATCTTTGAGTTTTATGTAACTTCCAGTTAATCTAATAGCCATCATTATTATCAAATCGATATATTACACTAAACTAACTAACATTTAAGAAATAATAAACTATTGGCTCTCCTATGTTTCGGATGGAATAGAAATGGTACAGTTAGTAACCAACATAACTGATCGATATATTGTGTTCCTAATAGTGCAGAAATTGTTGAAACACGGAAACTTCCAACGAATCTCTTCTGCGCGTGTATCGTTATCCGAACTTTGTACTCAACATATTAAGATATGGTATCAGTAACATAACTCCTTTCATTTCTAGGTTTCACTGACTATTATAACAAAATGAGAATTCTGCTTTGCATATTTTGTTGTACAATATTAATGGTTGCTTTAGTGAATTGCAACAAAAACTCAGATCCATCCACAGCAAACCGTAAGTAGAATTTTGTGGAACAAAATTTTAACCTGTAGGTATATAATTTATTTGATCTAATTTGTTATTATCTTACAAGATTAACTCCAACTAACAAGTGAGATCATGAGTAATTCAATTTTCAATTCAATTTAATTCAATTCAGAAACTTAAAAGTAAAGTAATAATCCCAGCGTCGTAGTCTAAACAGAATGGACAGAAAAGACGCGAAAGGTTTTAAAATCTTTCATTGATTTTCCTTTCCAGAAATTTAAAGCGTTGTAATCAGGAAACGTTCATCGCTACAAACGTTCGCCTGAGGATTTTGTCCTGGACAATATCAAAAAGTTTCATCTTGAACATCTACTTCTCGAAGATCTTTTCTAATATTGTCATCCGAACAATGTGTCAGTCTTCCCAACGGCCTCCTTGCCTCCAGTTTACCAATCATGATCGAATGTAGTATTTGCTTTTCTCCGATTCGAGTTGCCCATCTTAACCCTCGTGATTTCATTATTCTTATAACGTCGGGCGAATGTTCTTATAATGTCGGGTAAACCAGTCTTAAAACGTCGGTTCGGGTGGAAACTAGAGTACTAAATGTCGTAAATCCACAAACACTGGTATGAAAATAGATTTTAATTTTAATTTGAGAACTATAGGCAGTTAATTTCATCGTATCTCTAAACGCTTATTTTTGGTGCAATATTATCGTATCTCCATAAGTTAACAATATATTGTTGCGACATTGTGTGGCCAGTTCTCGAGCCATGGTTTTCCGTAGTTTTGTGCATAATTTTAACGTTTTTTTAATGTGCATAGTTTATTCTGGTGATACTGGAATACATCTAATATTCTCTATAAAGAATGTAGTGTAGTCTCACAGATTATTGTTTAAGATATATCAACTTGACGAACAGTTTGTCTTGCGTGCGAGAAAATTGTATCTTTAGTTGAGCGAATATACTGCTGAGCGGAAACGGATCACGTGGTCAATCTGGTCATTTGAATAGATTTTTGGATGGGTCTGAGGACCTAGTCATGTGAACCGACCACACCATATGACCCGATTTACACCCAGTAAGCCGGAGAACAAAGCATAGGTTTTTTAATTATTTAATTGCATTCATAAACTGTTTCCTTCATGGGTTACCAGGACCGAAGATGTTACCCCAGAACACAAAAAAATACGCCGCCGAAATTCAGAATTGATTATTTTTAGATCTGGTCAAACGTGTCATCGGTTAAGTTTTGGACCGGAGCAACGAGTCACCAATGTTCTGAACAGACTGGGTCACCGTTTCACAAAACGTGGTCCGGCTTTAGCTATGATACAGTCATGCTATGTCTAATAAAGAGCTACTTTTAGAGAGTCGGTACGTTTTAATAATAAATTAAGTATCTAAGAGTAAATAAAAGAAGAAGTAACAAGTTATATTTCAATTTAAAGTTATCTTGGTTAATCTTATAAATATTATTGGTTATTGGTGCGCTTTAACTTGTAAATCATTATTGAAAAAAAAATCCGAACGGCGGTGCTCAATTGTAGAACATTCGCTTATCATTCGGGAGGTCCCGCGTTTGCGGCAAAGGTCGACTATCCTAACTGAGGATATTTTCTAGTAGCAAAACGTGTTTTCCTTTAGTAACCAATATCGACATTGTTTTACATCAATATCTGCAATGTCAGCTAAAGCATTTGCCATTCCATTTCGATAGATGTCGGATAACATCATTGATATCCAGCGTTATTGATATCCGTCTGTACAAATATTCTACTGGGACAACAGTTATACGGTGTCGTCATTTCTGAAAGACATTGACGGTAAAATAAACAATATAATTAAGACTACAATAGCCACTACTAATTCGTTTCATTGAAGAAAATATAACAGATGCTCAAAATTCTGAACATTACGCTAAATCTAAGGATTCTGGAGAGTATAAAATAAAATGTTAAGGTTGGTCGT
Source organism: Lepisma saccharinum (assembly GCA_022664845.1). NCBI lineage: Eukaryota > Metazoa > Arthropoda > Insecta > Zygentoma > Lepismatidae > Lepisma > Lepisma saccharinum. Next base: position 11,154 of record JAGDQP010039238.1, on the reverse strand, counting down.
GTTATATTTTGTAGAAGGGTCGTACTAGGTGTTGCATGTTGAAAGTACGCATTAGAGGTCTTAAGTATGGTTACACAGAAACGTCAGCTGTTGCCGAGCAATCAACGGAACGAATACAATAAATATATTTTCCGAAGAAAACGACATACTGAAAAGACAGGACACAGCAGAGCGTTCTTGATTTGGCCATTTTTGAACTGAAGTGTATTGAAATTCACCGCCAATATATTGAAGATTTTATTAATAAAATAATAATATATCTTATTACTTACATACTGCTTCCTACGGTGTTGAATTTCAGAATGACATTAATGCTTTTAATGCAAATAATAATTGAAGCCCTGCGTTCCATAACAGAATAGTCCACTTTTTGGCACTAAATGATTTATATATATCGTTGTAATCGTCTAACTCAGCTCTATCGATTGACATTCAAGACAACACAAGTTCCCGTATCTTCCGCACGTTACTGACGTGTTGAATTTCATTAGCACACAAGTCCATGGACCTGTGTTGCTCTGCAAACAAACAGCCGACACGAGCTTAGCGTGACTGTGAATCATAACAGCACAACGTTCCACTGTCGCCGCATCGACACGTGCTTAGTTAGAGAAACATTCATGATGACAGCAAAAGCAAAATTTGATAAGAAAAACTTGGCGATAGCATATAGAGCTGAAATTCCCCTGAAAGTTGCTAAAGCCAGGGATATTAAAAAATAGCTTTCCTCCAATTTACCTGCAGACCAACCTTACTTTCAGAGACTTCTGGACCAGTATGGTAAAGATCAAACTCCCAGTGTTGAGGAATCAGGAAGTGAAGTGTGGGATTCTGATTAAGTGAAGGAAAGATATGAGTAAACTAAATGTGTTTGTTGTATTACATTATAGTGAAAATAGAGATTGGGTTTATGCACACTGACTACTTTTTTGCTTCATTTCCCGACATTATTGCTTAAAAATAAGTATATTTCTTTTCCAAATCAGAGATACAATATTTGAAACCAGACTAATGAGTTCCATAATAACACAAGTCCGGTATTTTCATTATTTTATTATAGACAAATTACTGGTAAAACTTTTTATTTTAGTAGTTAGTGACATTTGTAATTTAGCAAAGCGTAACTGTGAAAAAAAGCTGAATTCCCAGTTCAAATTTCCAAGACATATTCAGTTTTTATTGATTTTCTCAATATCTATTCTGGACCTGTGTGGTTATGGAAGTGACGTCTTCAATTATGTTAATGTAATCGACGCATGACAAAAACACTTTTTCTGTTAAAATAAAGAATTATGTTTAATTTTATTACATTAAAAAGAGTATAGCTAACATACTGAGACCTTATAATCCCGGTTAAACTGCAAATTTGTCCGCCCATCTGTGTTCTAAAAATAAATATCATAAACCACAAGAGATGTGATTGAGGTCTCATTGGAAAAGGCCTGGATCCTTTATCGCAAAGATCTGAATTGATTAGTGCAATGGATCAGTATACATATAAATATAAAAATTACTTCCATGTTGTTGCATATAATGATACCAATTTGAAAAATTGATAAATACTGGGTTCCTCGTCTGCGAGCACCCTATTTATTAGTATTTGCAACGTGTCTTAAAATACGTTTTTTTAAATTTGCTCTTATAAAGTTATATATATATATATATATATCAGAACTAAACTTGGCAGAAATATTATTCAACGCAATAAAAAATGCTAGACGTCTTCCCGTAGATATCAGATTTTATATAATCAATTTAAAAAATGGCCCCTTTTATACCTCTTCAATTCGTTTCGTTACGATAATCTACAAACATCCATGCCTCGTGCGAGATTCGAAGTAGCAACTTCATAAAAGGTAATTTGGTGACCCAGTCTACGGGTACTAAGGTGGGCATGTACAAATAAATGTACCAAGGAGTCCCACTTCTCGGCGCCCAAACGACAAACTGGGGAGTCACGCCAATAAGTATATGACGGTCACGCGATCTGGTAAGCCCCTAATACGCCTGTTCGTGGCTGTGTGGCGCGCAGAGCTGAACACACTGCCGTCACTCAGGTGCATGCAGTTCCACCGAGCGCGGAGAAATGGCGTTGGCGCACGCTCAGGACCTATCGGTCTGTAACGCTAGTGTTTTTTATTTGTTTTATATCATTTCAGTATACCATACGATAATGTTCGAAAGCGTAGGTGCAATCACATCTAAAATTTATTTTCCCATAAAATCATAATAAGCATCTTTGGCTGATTATGCACGTGTTTAATTTCATAGAAACTATGAATTCAGTTTCATGATTCCTGCATATAATCTTTGTTTCTAGGATGTTATAAGCTACCAAAACCCTAACACAGTTTTAAGAATTTGACCGAAATTCTTTTTGTGATTGATTTTGTGCTAGGTCCTTGAACAATTGAATTTCAAGATAAGTTAAAACTTCTTGGGAAAAGAATACCCAGAATTTTTCTATTTTTAGAAATATTTACCCAATTTTTGCATTTATACCCAACGAAACGAAAGTACTTTGAACAGTTGATTTAAACATGTAATGTCAACACTAACCTACTGCAATAATGAAGGTGGTTTCGGCGCGTCTGAGATAGTCAAACCAAACGTTTTCCAAGGCAACCTCAAGACAAACATTTTAAGGACACCTCAACCTCTTCATTACATCTTGTGGCTTCTGAGATTTGTTTTTTTTAACACAGATGGGCGAACATACGCGCCAAGTAAGCAGGTTTGTAAGGCCGCTCTCATAAGGCCCAAATTATAAAGATACGCAAGTAAGGGATTTAATAGAATTACACGGAATTACTTATTTCAACAATAACATTGTTTGTTTGTTTTATGAGTCAATTACTCCACAAACGCTATAATCTCCACTACAAGCACCATTTACAGGAATTGGACAAACTATGGAAACACCTAGGACAACTGTAACTGCGCCTAGCAACACTGAGCACTGCGTCCGCTTCTAGCTTGTTGCAGTTAGTCGACTGTGCACTAACAGAAGAGTGAGGTAGTGTGAATGTGAACGTTGTTCAGGTGCGGTGAGTTATGGGTACGTCAGATTTCACAAGTTCAATGAAGTCTATTTTTGTTGGTGCCCGTCTAGCTAAAGCATTGGTGGGCAAAACAGCGACATTATGAGGAGTAACAAAGGCACGGTCACAAAAATCATGACAGCATATACACAGCGCACGATAAAGAGGGGTCCGCGAAGCACAATAGCTTTCGTAAAACGTAGCTGCATGATAGGGACTTGTTACGGATCGTGCAGATCAGAAGAAAACAACGGCCTACGATGTGACTAAAGAGCTTAACCTGTACATAAACATCCCAGCATCATCCACAAATTAAGGACGAAACCTTATAAAATGGACACCCATGGGCGTGCTGTTATTCCCGAGTCCCTGTAAACAGACAAGAAGCTGAAAGTACAGGATGAAGTACACACTAAAGCTGGACGTTGCAGGACTAGCAATGTCTCATGTGGTCGGTCGAGTCACTCTTTATTCGCTCCCAACCACTAGACGTATACGCAAGAAACCTCTCATGTGGACTTTCTCTGCCCGTCTACTATACATGGTCGCGCTATATGATGGCATTATGGTCTGGGACGCTATATCATAGTATTTGCCAACCCCTTTGTCACATTACATCATTCGGTCACAGAAGCAGTGTATAGAGAATTTTGGTGCAAATATTACGATTTCCACAAGTGTTTCTATTATATGTCCAATACGTGTACATTCTCCAGAACTTCAGTTGATTAATACTTTATATGTTGTTGCTGTCGAGCATATCTCAAATACAAAAGGATTGGGATATGTGTCAACGCACCTGACATTCTTTATGCAGCTTTACAGGTTCAGTAATAACTGAAAATGGTTCACTTATTTTGCAATATTCATTATGTGGAGTTTCAGGTAATCCTACAATAGACCTCTAAATTCAATTTTAATGAATTGCTCCCATTGAGGATGATATACTCTAACAATTCCCAAAGTTTAGAATTAATTTGACCGAGATACTTTTCTGTTGATTTTGAGCGGGGTTTCTTGATTGCAATACATTCAGTCTTATTTTTATTGATCTCCGGATTGCTTGCGCTTCTGTTAGTGCTGGTTGAGTGAAATTCGTTGGCAACACTAATAGCCATACTGCTATTATTATTAGGTTCTACCACTACTATTCCACAATAACACATACTACTGATACAATTACTATTAGTAGTAGTAATAATTAATTGAAGCTTATGCGCTAACAAACGTCTAAGTGGAATTTTCAAATTTAAAAAGTACTGAGTACATTTTATATATATAACAGAAAATATGAGGCATAAAATATTCATATATACGAAATTCATATGTTTTATTTTTGGAAATAAATTACCACTTTAAATTCAGTATCCTAACTGCGAAAATTTTATCATTTGCTTTTCATTACTATGTTAGTAACTTTATATTACATTGTTGGTATTATTCGAAGTGTTTAAATTTCTCTATATATTTTTTTCTCTCTAACATGACAGGATATTATCAAAATAAGGTCTCAGCCATAACTTTTCAGTGTGTATCATATTTTAGTATATAAAACTTGAGAATAGGAATTTACAAGTGACAAGTAGCTCCTTCTTTTGAAAGTGTTCCCTGTTCTGTAAATTTGTATTGTTCTATGTTTGAGTTAAGACCAGATACACGAACCAGGAATTAGTTAGTTATATTTTTATTTTGTATTTCAATTGAGCAAATGTGATCTTCCAACGAAAGATAATGAACAATTGTTTTCACAGCGACAGTATAATCTCTATGAATGTCAGACACTCCGACAGGAGACGGTGTTAAGTTTCAGTCACAAAGATTATTCCTTTAGATACAAGTGAGTCTGTAGTCACGTTGTTCCAATCACGCTGAATAAAGGTAATATAACACCTCGACAGCATATTGTCTTACATAGTCACGTTCTGTTAGCAAGGCGAAATAAAAGAGTGAAGAAGCCCATATGTCACGTACGGTTTCAGATCAAGACAAACTAAATATCATATTACATCAAGCCAAGCAGGTCATTTATCGCCGACCCAGTGATGACTAGTGATAGAACAGCAAGTGTAAAGTTCTGTGATTCGTGATTGGCTAAATAGATTTTAGCCACTCCCCTCAAGAAAGATTTCTGATTGGACGTTGTCAAGGACAGTAAGTGGAACTTCCCCTCAGATCATACCAAACCATTGTTCGTTATGCTCTGTATTCATAGTTACGAAGTTCTAAGACTGAGAATATTATTCATGAACCAACATCTACTTCTCTGGCATCGAAGCGCAGAACTTCAAGTTCCAGCACCGATCACGAAGGGTACACACTTCTCTACACAGCAGACACGTACACCAACTTTACTACACTGATCTCTCATTCACTGTTACAGGACATTAGGTGAGTTGGAAGTCACAATGTACTTGCATGATTAATGATGTTATTTTCTATACTCATTATTTGTGTTGTTCGCTCTGATGGAATATTAGGTTAAGGAACTACTGAGTTCGAGCCCGCTATTTACTCATGTTTAATTAGACTATACAGATCTTCATTACACAGTCGAATTCTATCGTTTTCTTAGATACGAGTTTATTGAAAACCCCAAAACGTACTCCATTGACATGGTATCCAATCTTGAGCTAAAACTTTATGAGTACGTTAGAACGGCGTGACTTAACTGTTAGTTATAGGCCATACGCCCACAGACTAACAAGTTCAGACACGTTGTCACATGTATATTGTAAAATGAATTATGGCTTTCCGTGTGTACTTTCCCTGAACAGTAACTACCTATTTTGGAGTGATCTGGGAAAAGAGAGATAGATTAAAAGTAGATCCCTATTCCTCACGCATGCTTTTCTCTTATCCCTGGGCATTCCCCACCGCAAACTACAACTTCTCTAGGTCACAATGAGGGTGCTGACACACAACAAAATATCACATTCAGGACTTCTGAGGTCAACGACCAACAAGCAGCCACCCCGGGTGACACAAATAGGAGACTTCTTCAAATATATACCCTTGCTTAGAAGACGTAAAGATTGTAGACACGGCTAATTGTATATCAGTAGCGCACTTGAACATTCGTAGTTTACGCAATAAAATTGATGATATTGCTATTTCAAACTTAGTTCAATGTCTGGCAATAACAGAGACATGGACTAACTCATCAATTCCGGACGAGCACGTTAAATTAAATGTTTTCAGGATGTTCAGATTAGACAGTGATTTATCTAACAGGGGAGGGGGAGTCGTTCTCTATATTAAGAATAATTTAATTAGCAACCTAATATAAGTACTATTGATATTGAAGGATTGTGAGTAAATGTGCGTACCAATAACAATACAAAGCCTACAATTATTGGTTGTGTTTACCGAAGACCCAAGTCTACGGCCTACTTTGATAAAGTATTAGGATCTTTACTTCCCACTAACTCCCGCTCAATTTCAGTTGGGGATGTTAACTATGATTACGTTTCCGCTCTACTAGAGATAAACCTTTTTTTTAATCCCATGGAGTCTTAGGTTATAAGCAACTTATAACAATGCCAAGTAGAGTAATTGATATTACAGAAAGTTTAATTGACCACATAAATTGACACATTGACACTTTAGACAGAAAAACAAAAATTTTACATTGCATACAACACCAAATAAAGTATCACGAGTTCTCGTAATAAAGCGCACATGTAAGCATTATAGTGAAGACAATTGTTGAATACGAATCCACCCCAGCAGACGACCTTGAATCAACAACTACTTACTTAAATTTATTTCCTTTAAAAACAGAATGTTTAAGCAGGCCAAAACCACGGGTACACGCTCCTGGGATCATTATAAAACGATTAGAAACTGGGTGTCAAAAGAAATAAAGCAAGCAAAAAGGACGTTTATTTTGAACCTAATTTATTCTGGTCAGTACAGTTCTAATAGTCAACATCGATTCTTTGACTTTCTCACGAGCGCGAGAAGAAGAATAGTGATATTCCGTCAATAGCAGTAAATAATGTAACATTAACAGATAAGGAGGAAATTGTGAATGCACTTAATTATTCTTACTTTGCTAATATAGGGTCAACTATAAATAATGAATTAAATGGGATTCGGATGCGCAACTATAACACCACGTTCAATGACTCGGCAATCAGGTATAATGACTTCCTCCGGACACCGCGATTTCAATTTAAACCTTTCTCCACTAACATTATTTTTAAGGTACTCACAGGCCTAGATGTTAAAAATGTTGTGAATTGACGGTATTAATAATCGTGCATTGCGACTTCTAGCACCGTGGATGTCAGAACCACTAACGAACATAATAAATGGTATAGTAGCTCGGATTGGTATAGTTCCTGACGCATGGAAATATGCGGTGGTCACTCCAATATTGAAAGGAGGATCGCGCACTAGTATTAATAACTATACGCCTATTTCTATAACGCCAGCTCTTAGTAGAGTGCTTGAGAAAGTGGTTGATAGTCAATTAGAAGAACACGTAGAATGTAACAACTCGTACCCGAGAAACAGTATAGCTTTCGCAGAAACCACTCCACTGAGCTATTGCTACTAGAATTATTTACAAAGTGACGACACATTCTTGACCTTATAGGTAAAAACTATTTTGGTTTAATTTCTTTAGATATCAGCAAAGCATTTGATACTGTACAACCTAATTTATTGTTGAACAATTATATGGCCAGTTCAATCAATCTAATAAGGCCTGTAAATAGTTTCGGAATTACCTGCATACCTGGTAATAGAATAATTAGCACAAAACTTGCTACTACTATATCTAAATGTGCCTATATTATCATTGGGGTACCACAGGGATCAATCCTTGTTTCAAAACTATTCAATTTATTCATTAATAATCTTGCATTATCTGTAAAAAATATATGGAAGTTTACTTGTATGCAGGTGATTGTTTCTTATTCTGCTACTCTCATTCTTTAGAACAATTAACTCATACTATTGAAACTAACATCCCGAGCGCGTTTAAGTGGTTTAACACAAATAATCTAAAAGTTAACACAGCAAAAACACAACATTTAATCTTATCAGCGGACAACTGCACAAGTTCCATAATTAACAGAAAACTTCAGATTGGAAACGAGAAGATATCTACAAGAAATTCATTGAAATATCTAGGCATACCCATTGATTCTAAACTGTCCCTTACGCAGCATGTTAAAAATGTACGCTCCAATGTTGCGCAGAAAATCAAGATTCTTCAGTACATAAGCAATTATCTACGTATCACAGAGAATTACGCACTATACCTCGTATGTTAGGCCTATTCTGAGCACTATGGTGCAGTTCAGTATGGAATCAACCAAATCAACACAAACATATTGAAAGAATGCAGCTATTCGAATAGTGCGGAAAGCTCAGCTCACACTCTCGACCTCCACAATCAGTATGGTTGCCTACCCTGAATCTATAAAGGAAATGCCTTTTCTTGGTGCAAGAGCACTACAATTCTTAAATAAATTGTATTCTACAAGACTTGTATGAAATAAATAATAACAATTTTGATTAAATTAATTTTTCATTAGTTGATACCACTATATATGATTCCTATTTTCTATAGTTACATGTTATCTGCCTCAATATATTTCTGTTTCCCCTGAATAGAATTTACAGGACATATAAATTAAGTTGAGTTCTTAGCAAGAAACTTGGTCCAGAAAATATTAATATTTCGCAATTGTAAGTTTGATGATATATCATTTCGAAACACCATTTCTTTTAAAATTTCCACTGGACAAATTTTAAATAATTATGTATCACATTCATAATATACCAATCATAATTATTTTCTTGCCGAAAGCGGCAGGTTCTTAAAGATAAACTAAATCTACTTTATTCATCCGATCGCGCACTTTCCTGTTAACCCCGTATACGGCGTATCTCATCAACATGCACGGCAGCGCATGAGCCAAGTTCTTCACGCCAGAAAACGTCAGCACTACCAGAGGCATGTTATACAGGAACAAGAGTTTATGGCAAAATCGACGATTTGGGGGCCCCGTAAGAAACAAGATGTTAAAGATAGGAGTATGAGCTTTTGCCGTTAAGGAGATATGGTAAATATGTGCAGATGTACAAAATTTCATATTCGTATCTCAAACTATGTTCTAGTTGTGGACCCCTGAAATTGCACATTTTAGGCTAACTGACTCACTCACTCACTCACTCACTCACTGACTGACTGACTGACTGACTGACTCACTCATCATATTGTTTAGGGTGTTTGGAGTAAGCTAGAAACATGAAATTTGGTATGAAGGTAGAGGATGATAAGTAGATAAAGGAAAAATTCCGACATTTTGAAAAGGTCGCCATCTTGGATTCAAAATGGCCGCCAAACCTAAAATTTCAAAGAATACACAGCCTAAACGACAAAAGATACAACAGTGAAATTTGGTATGAAACTACATCATTGATAGCAAATTAAGAAAACTTTTTAAAAATTTGAAAACGTCACCATTTTGGATTCAAAATGGCCGCCAACCCTAAAATTTTAAAGAATACACAGCCTAAACGACTGCCGCTAGAA
>JAGDQP010039236.1:0-17819 GCA_022664845.1 Lepisma saccharinum | reverse complement strand
TACAGTGTTAGCATTTACATATTTACACATTTAGATGTAGGTCCATAGTTAGTTTACTTTTTTTTGTTTGTTTGCTTGTTTTTTTACGTAAGAAACTGGTCGATTAGTTTACTGACATAAGAAGCCTTTTGCGTGTATTTCTTCGTGTTCAGTGCTCAAAATTGTCAGGTTACTTAAACTCATTTGCAACATGGTACTTCTTAGATATGACTTTATCAAACTCAGTTTAGAAAAACTTCTCTCCGCTGTAGCTGTTGTGTTGTGATTGAAAGGGTTAATTTAAGTAAAGTTATAGAGCAGTAGTCAAATCTGGATAAGGCAAAACCTTTCCTTAACAAGTAAATTCATTACTTCCCTGACGTTTTTCTATTCACTTATTTCTTTCCCTAGCAATGTTCTAAAATATATTACTTTTCACTGAAGTTGAATCTTGTTTTATTTTGTATCAATCATTAACAGGTTGTTAAATTATGTCTGAGAGGTTAGCCCCCTCCCCCCTCCGCAAAGAAAAGTAATTCTAATACAGAATACTGTTTACAAACTTTCATTTCCTCGGTTGTACACTATCGTTAGTAAGTTTTTCATAAAATACGGTCTTTGACCAAATTAAATTTTTATTCGTAGATAAAGGCGGTGTATTAATAAAATTGGCCCCACATTCATTAGTTTGGGGGCCCCGTTCAACGGACGGAGTCCCGAGAAAACAATATTGTTCAGAGTTACTTAGTTATTTTGCGCAATTGTATCTTCTTTCTCTCACGATTTCGTACAAATTACAAATCTATGACTTTGTGAAATCGAGACCTTTTATTTTCATCGAATAATTATATTTTATTGGTTGGTTGGAGGCCCCCTTGGGGTACGGGCTCCCGTGCGGCGGGGTTCGAAGGGGCCTTATCGCCGCCACTGGTTTGTCCTCAGTCACACTAGGCAAATACCAGGATAGTAGTTTCAACTTAGGTCCTGCCATAAATAAAATTCAAATTCATATATGGATGACTGGTGAAAGAACACAACGTCTCAATCTTCCCAACGGTCTCTTTCCCTCTGGCTTTCCAACCAAGATGGAATATAATATAATCTTTTGTTTTTCTCCAATCCAAGCTACATGGCCTGCCCATCTTAGCTGTCGCGATTTCATTATTCTTACAATATCGGGTGAGTCGTACAGTCCGTGAAGTTCTCCATTATGCAGTCTCCTCCATTGTCCAGTCATCTCGTCCCGTTTCGGCCCGTATATCTTTCTCAAGACCTTATTTACAAACACTCGTAATTTTCACACGAACACAAAAAGTGTTCTTGCAATTCGTATAATATTATTTTATCAAAACTATAAGACAGAATACACCAATATTTTACGGTTAGGGACCAATTTGGGGATTCGAATAAAATAGGCATGGATCGAACTTGCACCGCCCCTAAAGTGCCAATCCAAAGCCAAGGACCTTCGTTATCAGTGATTCTGCCAGATTCCCCCTGTGGGGGTGTCACTCCCACATTCTCGAGCGCACACTCCAACTTTATAATATTTACGGTCAAGACTCGATAGAAACCGGGAAAAACTCCACTCACATCCTACCATATTTTTGACTTTACATCACCCAAACTGTAAATCCTGGCAACGGTGGTCCGAAAGTTTGGGTTTGGGAGGGTGATGTAAAGGTAATAGCGGATAGATTGGAAGGAATACTTACGATCTTGCCACTTGTCCTTCCTCTTGTGTGTTGTTGAGCGCGGCCGGGAAAGTAATGATCCCCTTTTCACGCTATCTTGCGGTACCAGGAATATTTCTTGTACGCACACGGCTAAAGACTATAAATTTGGCAATCATGTACGCTATATGACGTACATCACAAAGTATCCATAGTAACGCCTTGCCTTTCTGCGTTGGTGAGCGTGGCTATTCGATATAACAGTACACGCATTTGAAACTTCTAGTATAGAAATATTAATTCTGCCAATGTAGGTGCAAAAAGTGTAATTTCAAGCACATAAACTGACCACTTTCTTTGATTGCGTGCAGAAAATTGAACAATTGAAAATGTCCAGTGCCATGGAGCATCATAGATTTCCATAACATGTTTGGTTCAGCTGATGTGCTGAAGTATAAGACAAGTTCTCCATGTTAATCCAGAAATACACCAATAGAGAGAACAGAGGGCTTCTCCAATAAAGCATGTTTTTCTTATATACATTAAACTTTTGCAATAAAATCGAAAATAGCCTACGACATTAGTGACGACAATTGCATACGATGAGACAAAAATCTGTGAATACGCAGACGCTACTAGACGTGTAAAATGCAACAACAAACCAGCGTAATTATAGACCACACTACACGTCTGTTAAAAATAGTAACTTTTTTCTCTTTCCCTCTTTCTTTTGACAAAAATCTTCCCTTACTAACCATCTAGTAGTTAAAAAAGAGGTCCAAAGATGGCGCAGCAACATCGCTTTATCCCTCGCTACGATTGACGTCACAATGACGGCTGACACATCTCCGCTGCTTCTGACAGATTCACGGAATTGAGAACGTCTAGCACTCAAGGATATTGGGGCCTGGGGAAGTACTAATAACTAAATAACACTAAGGTGATTTCACTTTGAAACAAAAGCACTAAATTAAGGCATGTAATCAATCAATAATAATATTTAATCGTACGATATCCATATTTTGAATTACGAATTAAGTCAAAAGAATAAATTTTCTTGAAGATACTACGTTCAACATTTTTTGATCTATCATTATAATGTAAAGGAACAACACGGTATTACACAAGTGCAGTAATTACTCAATGACGTCATAATACTCAACATCAATGATCCTTCAAAGCTCATTCAGCATTCTCCTTTCGCTCCAGTTTGCGGTTTCTTCCCCCCTCCAAAAAAATGAGAAACTTTTTCTATCCACCTGCCAGTTTCTAACACAACCTAGGGTCTCAATGGATCCAGGTGGACAGAAACTGATCTCGATTTAGTCAGCCGTTTACAATCTGGAGAATAGAAACTATCTTCAAGGTATATTTATACTACGTGCATTTTTGTGAAATTGGGCATAATCACAATTGCATTTTCACTGTTTCTTCACTCTCATTTCAGAAACGCAGGACAGTATGCGACCTGGTACTATACATAATACAACCCTTCTTATGTTTTTTATATTATTATTATTGTACGTACCAGAGCTGAAACGCGTCACCGGGTCAATTTTTGGACCGGGTCTATACTTGAGACCCAGCCTGACCAGGTAACCCAATTTTGATCCGGAGGGCGAAGCAGAGGTTCAATTATTTAATTAATATATATATATATACAGGCTAACCTCGTTAATCCGAACCCACGGTACTCCGAACGCCGCGCTACTCCGAACGGCCTTCAGTCGTCGTCTGTACGTACGTACTGTTATTTTTAAATTTTCATGTCACAACAATGCAACCGTAAGCTTGGGATGAGACTTCTCAAGGGAACATTGTAAGCTCTTGGAGTAAACTTTGGCCTCTTCCCCAAAGACCGCCAAACGAAAATTCATCAGATCCTTCCTTTGTGTCTGACATTGTTCATGTTCTCCAGGTTGTTCATAAGCAGACAGATGACCTTATCTCGGAAGGAAATGTTACTGAGTGGCTAAATGAAGAAGAGGCAGGGTTAGGAAATGAACACTTATCTGATGCTGAAATTATCCAACGTGTACGAGAAGAAGCAGAGAGCGGTGATGAAGAAAACAATGCAGAAGAAGAACCAACTCAAACTGTAAAACATGCAGAGGCGATGCAAGCTTTCAACACCTGTTTGGTGTGGGCAGATGAAAACGACCCTTCGACAACTGCGTGATGACGCGTTCCGTAAAAGTCCATCAAAAAAGCAGGTCAGAAAACGATTAAAGACTTTTTCAAATGACTTTTTTACATAAAGTTACAGTACTGTACTGTAGTATTTAAAGAACAGTAAAAGACAAAGTTTCATTGTGTAGTAGAGTAGGTCTCTATTGTGTAATTGTTCAATTTATTGTACGTACGTACATACTGTCAGTAAATTGGTTTTCTAGCGAATTACTGTATACGTACTTTATTTTAAGCTTGTTTCGGTCGTTTCTTTAGCATTCCTTAGTAATCCGAACTTTTTAATAATCCGAACAGATCGAGCAAACAAATATTCAGATTAACGAGGTTGGCCTGTATATATATAATGTATGTATATTGATTGCCTTGCTGGTCTAGTGGTTATAGTGGTTACCGTCGCTAACTGATGATCGTGGGGTCCCGGGTTCGATTCCCGGCTCTGCCAAGAGATTTTTTTCCGAAGCGAGAGAGTCTGGAACGGTGCCCACCCAGCATCATGATCTATTTGGAGAGCTGCTGTGAATAAAAGACAGTGGCGATCACAGTTGAGAGCTTCGGCTCTCCTCGCCCAACACGTGTGGTCAGTGTATGAACAGTAGACCAACTCGTCCCTCCGGGAGAGGCCTCATCCAGTAGTGACTGAATATGGCTATGAATTATATATTTATTCTTGCATTTGAACAGACTTTCTACTTGCGTTGACTGAGAGCAGGGATGTTACTCCCCAGAACACAAAAAATACGACGGCGAAAAGTTCCTAACGATTGTAATAACATATGGAAATAGTCTGATGTCCCCGCAAAGAAGAAAAAAAAAAATGCCGCCGTAGGTGTGGAAATATCCTGCTCGGAAAGGCTATTCTGAGAGAATTTTGTGTCTGAACTCTGAAGTATTAAACAGGGTAATAAAACAATAGAAACTCTCAAAAATTAAGTTCCCCTACAATAAGCTAAGTTCTCAAAGAATCTCACATACATTGACGGATTCTTAACAACACACAGTAAAAATAGCTGTGTTAATTGAACACAATGCGGTTTCCCAGCCATGACTACCACTTTTGTGTGTTAAATCAAACAAAATATGGTATTGATTTCGGTGCTGGGAGAAAAAAAAAGTTACGGCTGCGGCGAGATTTGAACATGGGTTGCTCAATTAGAAATTCGAGTATCTTACCGACTTGGCTAAATCGCTAGACAGTAATAGCGCTAGATGCAAACAATATTTATTGAACAACGTTTGAATTAAACGACTACACTACATTTTAAATAGTGTAGCGGGTCAAAAATATGTTGCTGAACACCCAAAACAAACTAAGTTACTCGCACGAAATCATTTTAATTACTTTCTATTTGGCAATTGGGGACCAGAATTCTCATTCATTGAGAATGTTCCATTTACACGAAAGCAAACGGAACGATTAAGATGGCGACAGCCAAACACTTGACCAGCATCACGGTTTTCTTATCGTAGCAACATGTAAAATGCTGCGCTTACTTTCATAGAAATGGAACATATTAATCTCAATAAACGACGATTTTGATCCCTAATTGACAAATGGAAAAGTGATTAAATCATGGCATAAGCCGTGAGAGTAACTTGGTTTGTGTTTGGGGTTCAGCAACATATTTTTGATCCTCTATACTGTTGGAATCTAGTGTTTTTTGTTGTTTTTTTCTGTCTGACGATTTAGCTCAGACGGGAAGATGCTTAACCTTCAACTTAGCAACCCATATTCAAATCTCGCTGCAGCCGTAACGGTTATTTTTTCCTTGCTGCTAGTATCGAAATCAACAATATATGTTATATTGATTTAACACACAAAAGTGGTAGTCACGCTGGCACACCGCATTGTGTTGAATTAACTGTATTTTTTACTGTACAGGAACAAGATCGATCACCGGGTCAACTGGGTCAAGATTCGATCATCGAGTCGCCGAGTTAACTCAGTCTGGTGATTTCGGTCAAGTCTGGGTTAATCGGGTCAAGTTTCGGATCGGGTTACCGGGTCTAGTTTCGGACATGGTCGCTTATGTTCAGGTCAGGCCGGGTCACCAAAAGTGGCCCAATTTGAACTCTGATACGTACTTCAGTGCATTAATAGTCAGGTTAATGACTCAATGGTTTGTAACTAGTTGCTACTGAAAACACGATATCTTATTTTCGAACCATAGTGATGGGCCACAAAACTAAAAGGAGTCCCTAAAAGATTTCAGAATCACCCTAATTGGATAAATAAAATTGAATTGAATGTATGGCCCTTAGGTAGTTTAGCTCAGGCTGGGATTAGGGGGAAAGAGAGGCTATCGGAAGATCGCAGGTCTAGCTAGACTAGTTGGACGGTATCATCCCTGCAAACTTCTGTCACAATGGACGGTGTAAGCAGGACTTATTCCCGCATCGCCACCTCAGAAGGAACGTTCGGAATCCTAAGTTGATGACGAAATCTAGAATTCTTTATGATTTGCGAATTTTTTTTTCAGAATTCCGAAACTCCGATATTCCGGAATCATGTGGAATATTAAAATCTCTGCTGTTCGTTATTTATAGCCGATTCTTTTGACTACCGTTTCAACCTTAGAGAATTTTGAAATTGTCGCATGTTCCATTTGAATTTCGATTCTGGAATGTTCTAGAATTCCGAACACCCGGCTCACTCGCAGAGGTGTTTGAAAGTTTAAATTCCAGAATTCGGAACTCTGAAGACTATAAATTTCCAAAATTCCCACTTTCGGTAATTAAGACCTTGCGAAATTCCGACAATAAGGAATACTGACTTTCTGAAATTCCAACAATCCGATATTTCGATTTTCCGAAATTTCGATAAACCGTTAGACCGATTTTCTTAATTAATCACAAAAATGGTATTCTACAATAATTCAGAAATTCAGATTTCAATTCCAGAAGATTCCATCATTCCGAATACCCTTTGTCAGGATTAACGGTATAGATCACCTCCGCCATATTGGTATAACCTGTCCATTAATTTACATGGGACTTGTTTTACTAGTCTTATGTCTCTCAGGAGCGTAATTTTTAACTTCTGTTTTCGCCTAATGTTTCGTCATGTTTTCTTTGACTCGTGCTATTTTATAGAAATGCAATATTTTACACAGGAACAGTATAATTTCCCGTTGACATATTGCGATTTATATGGTAAACTATTAATAATACATTATACTCATATATTTGAAGAAACTTCACAAACTAAAAGTCTACAAGGGTCAAAATAACCACCAAGGCAAATATCGTAAAAACGATTCCCATGTAAATCAATGGAAAGGCCATACCAAGAAGGCGGGAGTGATCCAAGGACGTACGTAGAGGGAAGGAAGTCCTGGGGGTCCGATCCCACCCAAAAAAGATTTTTTTGTGAAATTAGTATAATTTTTTGCAAAATTATATGCATTTTACGTAAATATCATACCTAGACAGCTCTCGGACCCCGAAAAAACAGCTTCTTGGTACGTGCCTGGAGTGATCTACACCGTTAAGTGAGAAATCATAGACCTTAAGCACTTACGACATAGCGCAAGGTAAAAGAAACATAAAGAGGGGAAGATAAAGTGCTTACATACAAATAGTCGACCTAGTACATATGTTATGAGGTTATACAAGATGATAATAAATCCCCATATTCCCTTATACTCTTAAAGTTCAATACCTAACAGGACCCGTAACTATAGAAATATTTCAGCGTTAATAGATCTCTAAGAAAGAAAATATTGCAATGGTCTTGCTTGACTAATATCAAAGGCTATTAGACAGGTAGAGCCATCTGGTGGAATCAATATTGTCAGCAAGCTGGCAAGTATTGGACAAGCATGTCCAGCCCTGATAGATATCCAAATTATAGCGTGGCTGTTTCCCAACCGTGGTAATATGATAATAAGCCGAGCTCGCGATAATTACAAATACCCGTCCCTTCGGTTGGTACGACCTTGAAATGTTCTCAAGATGGGATAAAGAAACGTGATGAACAATGACTTGTCCCCCTCCCCTTTCCTCCAAATCATTGTGGTTTAGAGTTGAGACAGAAGATGCACACCTGTAACACAATTGAAGTCAGTCATGATGATGGTAAATACGCTGCTGTTACCCATGTAACACGAAGTCATAATGAAAAGTACTAACATTCTTTTTTTGTTACAATTAAAATTAGATAATGACTCATAGAGCAAAGGGATTTCACAGACGTGTTGGATTGTAAAATTCTCTAACTGCAGGAAATTATGTTCAGGATATAAAAAAAACATTACCTCCAGGGAGGACATGAGTTGCCAAATTCCTCCTTAGCGTGGGAATAATAAACGCATACCACCAGTCGAAATAAACTTCATTTAATATATACAGGGTGTCCGTGAAATATTGGCGCAAACTTCGGGAGGTGATTACTCATACTGAAGAATTTTCGAAGCATGCGTAGTTTCACATAATGACGTAAATGATGTCGACTTGGGAAATCACAATTGAAATAGTACCGAATACACCAATTTAAGCTGTGATAGGTGAATGCAGCTTAAAGTGGATTTCTATGCTTGTCCTTTTAATTCACTTAATTCTTCACAATTAAATTTTTAGAATGCGAAACCTGTCTGTGTGGCACTCATAAACATTACTTAAATTGATGTATCAGGTACTACTTCGATTGTGAGTCGAGATATGACGTCATTTGTAACGATGTCGCCATCCTTTGAGCGTCTGTTGCTCCGAAACAACGCATGTCTCGAATCTTCTTCAAAGGAACTTTTTCTTGTTTAGCGCAATTATTTCAGGGACATACTGTTTAGGGGAGGACGCACTTGTGCACTTTTTAAGCTTGTAAGTAAGTCTGAAGTGTAGCGTTGCCACGAGACGAGACAGAGAAAATGGCTATAGAAAACGAGACGAGACAGAGCTCTCGTAATGCAAAGTATACATATTTTCGAGACGAGGCACTCTCTGGACAAGACATTTGCGAGACGAGACAGCATAAATCTCGTCTCGTCGGCAACGCTACTGAAGTGTTAACGTTATAATGGTGAGATCTTGGCATTCAATCAATACCACAATTCCTTATGAACATATACAGTCAGATAAAAACTTGCTGGTAAAGGTAAAGCCATTGCCCTGGTAAAGCTATGCCCTGTATGATACGCATGCGCCGTGAACCGCGCATGAAGGATGTGGAGGTAGCGTCCCACATATTCTCGACCTACAGTACACGCTCGATTGCCTTTATCTTACCAAGGTGACCAGGTGTACCAAGGACAGTCTGGTCTGGTACTCAATTTGATAGAACAATGAGTGCACCTCAGAGCTTCCAGTGTCCCGGCCGCCCGATTCGTTGTCAGATGCGCCTGAGCCACGGCGACTCCAATAACTTACAAACTCGTCTTAATAATTGTACAGAGATAATAAAGGTGAATGTGACACACTGGCATATGGTACAATATGCTGGTGTACCTACTGACAACCATCATGCACCTTCCGCCAGCTAGAATGAGATACGGTTCAGCTCAATGAAACAATGTATATTTTCCGTGAGTGACAAAATATACCCCATTTATTTAATCATATTAAAAGTATTCAAAAAGAGGAATAATTATTAATACAAAATCTGTAAAATGCTCTTAATCACAAGTTTATTTTTGTTATAGCACATATAAATAAGTTTTCCACTGGTCCATTGTCCGCACCAGTACGTCTACACCATGAACTATATGGAGGAGGAGACACAAAAATCCAGGTGGTTACAACCACATGGAAGAAACCAACTAACTACATGGTTACATATATAAATAGATTGGTAAATTTGTTGATTGAACTGTTAGTCACGTTCCAAAGGAGCTGGTGTAGTGGTGAGCTTCTAAGAATGGAACCTACAGATTTTCTTAAAGTGGGGCCTGATCCACTGAACAAAAAGTGAGCGTGCTAACCTGTCGGTTAGCCCGAGGTCACACAGATCAGTACAGTTGCACGAAGTGACAGTCATAATTTTATCTTCAAATGTAAATAAACGTAAAAATCGCAACGCAAATAATGAAATGGATCATGAAAAGGAAATTACAGTTGTTTCAAATAAACGTAAAACCACGACGAAGACAAGATGAATAGCATAGTTCGTCGGTAAAACTTTTTTTTTTTTTTTCAATTGACCGTTCATAGGTAATGTTCAGAAAAGACTTAATCGCTCCTAGATCCACAAATACAATTCTGTTGCAGTATTTTGAATCACATCAAACTTGCTTCAACAATCACTTAAAATTCAATGTTTGCTCTCCTTGAACAAAATGACAATCTGAATATCACATTGCTAAGATTTCTGTACAGCAACCAAACACACTACTGAAATTTAAGGAAATCATTTTAAAGAACTGGTTTAACAGGAAAAAAAAACATAAATGACAAAATTTATTTCATTTACGAGCGGCGCGTGCAAACGTTACACATACAGTGAACTAGTTAATGATTATTTATGAGGATCACAACACCATATTGGTTTCCTATTAAAATGTGTCGTACTTAAGGAATACCAACATCATTTCTTGTTTTTCTTTTTTCTTTTTTAAAGAAAAATAGAAGAAAAGTAAGCATATTTTTATCTTGTTTAGAACTGTTCAAAATGCAGGACGAGAAACCTTGTTTGATGAACATTATTCGGAGATCTAACCTCACCCAGACCTAAGGCATCTCCCGACACAACTTGTTTCCAGTTCAATAGACACGCAGTTGAGTGAGAAAGGGAGACATGTTTGCAGTAAAAATAAATGTCTTTCTTCTGACAAAAGAAAAAAAAAAATAGTATAACTGAAGTTTCTTCTTGTGTTTTGTAAGAAACAGCGCTCAAGAGAAGTCCATTTTCTTGCAGGTACAGATAGGACAAACAAGGTGCAAATTAGTTATGTCAAGTCAAATACAATTTCAGGAGCGAGAAGGGGAAACAATTAGTATTCCTCCATAATCGCTACCTATCATGTTAACAGAGATTCTGGAAACTTGTAAAACAACCCAGATTATCTTAATTTCATTCCAATTTTCTATTTCCTTTTATGCACAAACATCCATAATCTTCTTGCCGCTATCTAATACCATTCCTGCTACACACTTCGATAATTAAAGAAATAGGAAATCCTGAGTTCCATCGCCCCTCTTTTCCTAACAAACTCTGTCCTCTTCTTCCGCTCTTCCGTTCTTTCAATCAACTATTCTACACTCTTTTCTGTTTTTAATGTGTTTCGTTTTCGTCCAACCATTCCGTCCCGTCCTATCCCCCCAAAATCCCACTGAAGAGTCAAAGAGATCTCATTAGCAAGTGTTTGAAGCCTTTTGTACAGGTGTGCAGACCAGAGAGGTAGGGCACAGTCGAGATGGAGACAGAATTTACGGGCAGAAAACGAGGGGAAGGGGAGGAAAGCATTGTTCCTCCGTTTCTCAACCGCAAGAAGAGAAGGGGGAAACAGCTAAAGAGAATGTGGAAGCAATGCCTCCACGGTATAGAAAACGGAATTTTGTATATCGTTTTTCACAGGAAAAAAAAAAGACAACCAAACGCTCTTAGATTTTTTTTTAGAAAAAGAATCATCGACCCTTTTTGGTTGTGAATAGTTCGTATCGGTGGGAAGCAGATGGTGGGGTTTTGTCCTTATGTAGCTATATGTACAAGGACAATCCCCCCGTCTCCGTTCGGATTCTATCTCATATGAACACACACACACTCACCCAAATTAGATAAAGCTCCGACAAACATTTTTAGAACCGAACCCTTCTGATAATTTCAAACAATAGCAAGAACTTGACATCTATTTCATTTATTGTAACATACAGTATCCGTTTTTCTTCTTTTTTTCCATCTGAATATGGCATCTGTTCAAACTATCACATATATCTCGATTTTTAGGAACTGCCATGATATTTTGTCACACATTACGGTGTCCTGACGAAAACACTTCGGAATCAAGTTGTTACTATTTATTTATTTATTATTAACGTCCTAAATGAGTTTGTAAACAAATAAGAACGGAGTGTGCTCTTAGGATTTGAACCCACGACCACGTTCGTAGAAATCATAATATGATGGTGACGATGCATGTTACACCAAGGATTACGGAATATAGGATTGCCAGCTCGCACAAGCGACAATAGTTTGAACTAAGAGCGATAATTGCATAGTAGTGGCACCTGGTAGCCGGCAGGCAGAACTATCTACCAGGTCAACGACCGTTCATAATGGATTTAGATCCGGGCTACAAGTTTGCATTTTACAGTACAACTGTGAATGGGTATTTCAATATCAAGCTCTGATTGGTTACTGTAAAAAGAAATCTTGCATCCGGGCTATCTTTATCTTTGGAAATGAAAAAAGGAAATTGTTCTTTCATCTCTGTCAATATTTCCACTTCAGGAAGCAGTACAAAGTCTTATAATGTGTTGACATTAGTTGTTTGTTAGTGGATTGCACTGTAGAATATATAGTAAATGCAAATAATCTAAATGTCGCTCCAACAATTTCAAGGAACCACAATCTCACGGAGCAGCGGTCCTAATCCTACCATGCTCCTACTTCTGACGCCACTCTGTCGTGCAGTGAGCCTTTCTGTGGGAGCGGATGCGTGCTTTCCGAATAGGAACGAAATTCGCCGAAATTCTTTGTTACCGGCTAGCTATGTTGTATTCTAGGTCAAGTAACAAGGATTAGCCTAGTCATTGGCTGTAGTTCACCTGCCTACCTGAAGATGACACGACTGTAGTTCGATAGTACTCCCATCTAGAGTTAATACGTTCAACTCCCTTCAGCTGGCGGTCCTATACTCCCTAGTCCTTGGTTATACCCTGAAAAGTCTATGACCCGAAGGTCCCTGAGCTAGATGAACCGATGGAGCGTTCCCATTGCGTTTCATCGGATGAAAAAGTCATCCCATAATTTAATGCATTGTGAACCATGCGTGTCGTTACCGGCTACTGAACCCGCCCCCTCTCCTTAATTACAAGGCACCGACAGTATATTCCGAACATTCAATTGGATATTGACACTATTGCCACAGCATTAATGGCAAAACGAGTTGACTGAAAAATAATTATTACCGAAAACTAGATTTTGAAAAATAAAATCCAATTAATTAAAAAGTGAGATCTGGACATTCTAATCATAACATACATTAAAAAAGCGAAAACAGCACAATAATAAAACTGCAAAAGGAACAACCACGAAGTTAAAAGACGAATCCGCCAAAAGCGATTCCCACACTAGGCCAGCCACTCATTCCTATTGTCACGAGAACAGTTTTAATAGGTTTTAACGTTTACTGAATCTGCACGCACGAAATTGCTATGCCGATTTATTACCAACGTATATAACACTCTCATCACAAACACTTGGGCGTTGACAAGCATACATTTTCATATTCCAACACCCGGCAGCAATGGAAGAACACCCCAAAACAAAGAGCAAACCATTTCTATAACACATGTGTGAGTCTTGAATATTAAAATACAGTACGCGAATAAAAAAAATAGAACAGTTTACTTATTTCGACGTAATTGGCAACTTCGTTATGCAATTAACAACACCAATAAGAATTCTCTGATAGACTCATACTAAACAAATATTGAATGCCAGTTTCCACTTCAAAACTTAAAAGATAAGTTTAATTTTTATGTATATTCTGTTGAAATTATACTTTCTGCCATTTCATTAATTATATATGAAAAATATAATAATAATAATTATTATTATTACTTGTGGAAGAAAAGCTCAGTTAGGGATTGTTATATCACTTAATTGAAGGGCATGGGAAAAAACATTGGTAACCCTCATTAAAAAAAAAATGAATTGAGTACAGAAATAAGATGGAAACACTCATGTGAGCTGAACTGTGGAAAGGGTTCAAGTTAAAAACAACATATGGCAGCATACTGGCAATTTGTTTTTATGGAAGCCCCATACGTCGGCAAGACAAAATGAATGTTCCTAACGTAATATCTTGATTCATGTTCAATGTGGGTTATCACTGTTTAAATTCTTGTCTGTAATTACAAAACAATGAATGTGCTACATGAACAACTACGCTAAGGAAAAAGAGTGAAAAAAGTGACAACAGCTCGCACGCTAGAGATCCTGGAATCCTGACAGATTTTTTCTTCAGTCATACCAGGCAAATGCCGGCATGATACCTTTTAAACTCGGCTCTGGTCGATTACCTTTCTACATCCTCTTTCTTACCCTATCGTCTCCACATTCTGGTCTCACCCAAAGACGGCTAAATGCCATAAATTTATTCAATTTAATTCTAAATGAATGAAGCACAACTGAACATTAAAAAGAAAAATTAAAGTATAAAAGTCATTATCTACATCGAGCTGGATCTTGTAGTTAGTGTTATACGACATATCATCTAAGATACACAATAAATATATGATTTTAATCGTGTACTTAGGTTAGAAACCTCTGCACTATACTACTGTACTTGTGAAGGAAATTTTAAAAGAATTCTGTAAAAAAAAAAAAATCTTTTTATGATGGGCTAAAAAGTAAAAAATAATAAATTGAATTAATCTTATGAATCGGAAAATAAAAGCGT
This sequence comes from Lepisma saccharinum, assembly GCA_022664845.1. Lineage (NCBI taxonomy): Eukaryota > Metazoa > Arthropoda > Insecta > Zygentoma > Lepismatidae > Lepisma > Lepisma saccharinum. The sequence goes on along the minus strand of JAGDQP010039236.1, from coordinate 3,424 downwards.
AGGTGCTCTTGGATATTATGATAAGGTATGCAAGAGCACACACCCTTTTATTTTCCGATTCATAAGATTAATTCAATTTATTATTTTTTACTTTTTAGTCCACCTTAAAAAGCGTGTTTTTAAAATCCTTTTTTAATTAAATTTTTGATGTATAATATTGTAGATGCAAGATAGGCAACCCAAACTTCACACAATAGATGCGGCGTTGTGTGCATTTAAGGATAATTTCCAATTATTTTTTTAATTAATTGATTATAGTTAACTGGATTATTCTGTCGTATATCTAATTATTGAATATTGTATTGTCATAGAAAGCAAACAAGTTTACAAAATTTCAAAGAAATCGGATGATGGGAAGTGGATTTAAAATCGATTGCAAAATCTGTACTGAATAAGACAGACAAGAAAGCGAGTTAATAAAAACGTGGTAAAAATCGATTAAATCTCAGAGCAATGTTATTCGATTGACACCAGATCGTAACTTACATGGTGATCAGTGCTTGAAGTAAGGGGGGAACGAGGGGGCACGCTGTACCCTTACCTTTTTCATTTTGGATTGGCGTACCCCTACCTTTTTATTAATGGGAGCTTATTGCCTTTACTTTCAATAGGCAACCGCCGCCACTAGGTGCAAGCGTACCCTTATCTTTTTTAACTCACTTCTGCAAGTGTTTCATTACCTTTTCTAACCCACTTCGAGCACTGATGGTGATATAATTGAATAATATTGCTTAAAACAGATGAAATTAGATTCAACACACTTTACCCAAACCAAACGTAGCCCTCTCCAAATGCTATTTGGCAATTCATAATTCACTCAGCCATTTTGGACTTAAAAACTGTACGCTGCAAACACATAAATAGAAACATGAAAAAATATATTCACATAGAGCCAGGCAGAAAAAAAATCTGAAACATAAATACAGATAAAAATAATGTATACATACTGACACCTGGCTTCGTTTACCTGAAACGCGTTTATCTGGAACGATGTTAAAAAAAATGAAGGCAAGCAAAAAAAAAAACAACAAAAAAAAACAGTAGGACGATACGTAGTACTTCTTATCATTCAAATTTCTTTTTTTAATGTTTATTTCCTGTATAATTATTCTAGATATTCTAATGAAGAACTAATGAACAGTGTAGTACAGTAATTAATATAACGTATTCTCCCCATGTTTAATGTTTGTAATTAAAAAATAATGTTTTTTGTTTGGTAGGCATAATTTTCTACCCATATACCAAGAATATCCCACTGATATTCCACGGGGATACTTGTGGGAAATCCCTAGATTATATCTATGGGAGGGTTGAAAACGAACACCATTACATACCGAAATATAATTATTTTTGGGAGATTGTTGCCTCTTTTTATACGCTTTTTATTAACTTACTCTGTAATCATGTTTCATCTCTGGTACAAATTCTTAAAATTGATTTTAGCTCACTTTTCATCATCCAATTTCTTTACAATTTTGTAAACATGCTTGCTTCCGATGACAATATAATATTCAATCATTAGATATACAACAGAATAATCCAGTTAACTGTAATTAATTAAAATATAATTATTTAGTATGGACTTCTTTATCCTAAAATTAATACTAGCCTGTAACGAGGTTGGGTTTTGACTGGTTGCAGAACACTTTAGAATTTGGGTGTGCGAAGCTCGTAATACAGAAAAAAACATTTAAAAAACACGCTTTTTTAAGCAAAGAAAAATGGATTAAAAAGTAAAAAATAATAAATTTATGAATCGGAAAAGAAAAGCATGGGTTCTCTTGCTTATCTTATCATAAAATCATAATATCTTAGAGCACTCACGCTTTTATTTTCCGATTCATATTTTTTTTTTTTACTTTTTAGTCTATTTTTTTGCTTAAAAAGCGTGTTTTTAAAATCCTTTTTTAATTTATTTTTAATTTTAATAATATTCAATTCTTCTAAGACGCTTTAATATAAATATAAATAGATGTTTAAGGCTACTAGAAAATCTTTAACAATAATAATGACAGTATCAATAGTGACAATACTCAGGTACCATTGTTTTGGAATTTCTTCAGGTAATAGATAGACCCTAAGCTAACAGATCTACTTACGGATTGTGAGAAGAATCAAATTCATTTCATTATTTTCAACGAGAAAGGAAAAAATGAGACAGGAAAAGCTAATCTACCAATAAGAATGGAAAAGAGACCAGATCCGACAAACACTTCTGTTATTGTGCAGTTTGTATACATCTTGTGGGTTGTCTATACAATAGGATGTCATGTGGAAACGAAACGTACGGTGTTTCATTTCAATTGGGCGTGCAGAAAATGAGTTCGATTGGACGAACTAATTCAATGGAATGGGACCAGGTGGACATAGTTTTTCGATTCGTGGTCGGATAAGATGGAACTCATCCGCTAGCACTATAGCTCCCTCTACAAATAATCCTGTTACACGCAGTACAAGAAAAGCCGACCAATCTTCTACCTATAACCATTTAAACATTTCACGTAATGCGTGAGATGTGCAGATGGAAACGACTGACCCCTGAACCCCCTTAGAAATATCGCAGCTGGGTACAGGTAGCCTTCGTACGTGTTTCTCTATTTTGGTTCTCTTAGAAACGAAAATGAGTTTGTGAGCTTCCCAAAAGACGGTATCTACAGCTTTTGTTTTAAGTGGATTCCGAACCCCAGCGTTCAATCGCTTATTGAAATAAAGGATTTGAAAATGAAAGCTGAAAAGTGTATTATATTTGGGACACTGCGAGTGAAATTGCCTTAATCGGTTTTGCATTATAATAACACAAGTACACATAAACATCTCCGTGGTCCAACAGTTATGGTCGCGAACTTGGATTGGCATTGGAGAGGCACTTTGATTCGAGTCCTCATATCGACCATCTACGCTTTCCCTCAGTTTCACCAGGTAATGCCGGAATAGTAAAGGTACCGGTGTGTTTGAATACTGCTAATCAGGATTCAGGAAACCGGGCATCCTGACTTTTTATCAGGCTTTCTGAGTACCAGTAGGGCGAATGATGTGATGGCACCTCTCAGAAGTCTGATGAACTTACAAGTAAACCTATCGATGCTTCAAGCTCTTTTTCGACCGAACTTGGCAGAGGAGTGCGGTACACCAGGAAATCAGCAGAAAGCATAATTAAAAATGCTTTCGTCCACAAAGACGGGCGCAGTGGCCAAAAGTAAAGTGTATGTTTGTCATGGCCGCGTCTTGCTCGATTCTTCTAATGTAACATATCAATCTGGGCTACTAGAAATACATTGGTAAAGTCAGTTTTTGCTATAAATTTATTTTGAGAGAGATAATGAGATGTGACATGAGTATGAGTAGTTGATTGAAAAGTCTGGAAATACTCTGTTCTTCTTGAAACAGGACACGAAATGAAAACCTAATGCACAAGTAATGAGTA
>JAGDQP010039235.1:0-17819 GCA_022664845.1 Lepisma saccharinum | reverse complement strand
TGAACAAGTGGTGAAACGTCCCATTGTATTCCAGTCAGAATTGTCGCCTTTCTATAAATCGAAACAATTACTGAGGTTTTCCATTCCTTTAGATGTTCCTCCTGTCTCTCTTATTACTTCGTTGACCTCGTTTCTGCTTGTTATATATGCTTCTAAGTATTTAAATTTGTTTACTTTGTCTATGATCTCATTTTTAATCGTAATGTTTCTATAGGTACTGTGCAGGAGAAAACAATCCACGGCATGTACAACTGCCTACCTCCAAATAAAACAAATGAATATAACGTTTACATTGCAATTGTCGGTTTACAATTTAAAAACTTTCCTGGACAGCGGTTTAACTTTACTTGGGACCCGAAATACTTTGCTTGTATGCTTTTTCCCTATATTCGTGTAATAACAGAATGATCGGACGGAATCCACAGGCTTCCTTTCTTCTCACCTTCTTTGGTTATAACACGTAACCACTTTTTACGTTGTTCATTGTCTGCCGGAATTTCGTGAAATGATACTCCACTGTATTCCGACTTGCCGTTGTTTTTGCCTTACAGAATGGTACGCAACAATTGTGCACCATTCTTTCCCTAAAACTCTTCGAAATATTCAGCTTTCCCTATACCAATACTCATGAGATACTTACTAAAACGGATGAATTGTGCTGCCTCTAGCGTCGGAATTAGGAAGCTAATGTTCACGCGCCAAACAATGCTTTTTGAAGCGAATGGGCAGGCAGCTATAGATTGAGCAGGCGGTGTTGGATATACAGAAACCCGGGCACAAACTACGCAGCAAGGAGGTGCATGCTCGAAACGTTAGTGAGTGTTGACTGCAATGTTCCCTAGGACATACTGATGTGATTAGCAATGTCCTGTATAGGTTTCAGATTATTCTCGTGAATGTCACCTGATTTCGTTCACATACTCGGGGTTGTACTCGTAGAAGGTCAACTGATCTCTCGTCGTCTTCGAGTGACATTCTGTCGCTTTTGAAGCTTTCGTGTCACAGCTTATTGGCTCACTCTCACAGGCATTCAGAAACATTTCCGTCTTTGTATCCAATTTACTCAATTTTCCAAAATATTTTAGGTCATACAAAGGTGTTCATTTTCGTTTAGAGCTTGTAGAATAAAGCTAATTGGCGTATAAGTAGTAGTTGCCGTGTACATTTAGAGCAGTGGTTCTGAACCAGTGTGCTGCGACACATTACATACTGTGCCGTGAAACTTCTGAGACTGTGATTTTGCTAGTAAAAGTAATTGAAATAATTTCACTCAATATTTATTTTGAAAAAGGAACAAGAAAAATTATTCATGATCCGAAACATGTTTATTTTACACGGAAATTATTTGTTTATTTACGCCTTACAATTAGCGACCAAGTCTCCCACATTGTTACCAAGTAGTGCGTTAGTATGTCGCGGGAACACACTCCGAAGAAGCGTGTGCCGCGAACAGGAAAAGGTTGAGAATTATGGTTTTAGAGTTTTAGAAGAAGAATGCAGTGCTCTTCTTCTGAAAATTTGTTATGCTTTGTTAGAAGTCTTGGAGCTTCCTTCTTTATAATTTTTTAAGAATTTTGCCAAATATACACAGTATTTTCTTTTAATGAGAATGAAGTTCTTAAATGTGCAACAAGAAACAATTTTCTTAGAAATGAGATATCAGCATTCTTGCCAAGAATTCATTAACGTGCATCATCTTGGTTTACAATGTTTAAACGGTCTTCATGAAAGTTGGTTGATGTTTCCGTACGCGGAGATTCACATACGCCGATGTGACCTTCTGTGAAACGAGAAAACCAATTTCTTGCTGTGATTCCCGTACACGGTGCAAATGTCTCTAAACGCCTTCGCTGCCTTTGCTCTTCGGGTAAACAAAAGAATATGTCGGATATGTTCGTTTCTTTGTTCACTTGATACTCCATTCCCTTCAGCGCACAACTAAACACTATACTGGTAATAAGGAGAGTATAGAGCCCTATCTTTCGTTTCGCCCGCCTTCCAACAAGAAGGGAGAGCCGCTGCATTGGACACTTAGCCAAACGTCATACACACAGTTGTTACATGATATTTCCTCCTTATGCTGCGTTGTAGTTAAGTCGCACCAGAAAGTTGTCTTCGCTCCTAAACAGCGTCAAAGATAGCTTCTTTTTCCTATCCGCTTGCGCTGTGGAAGAGTGGGGAGCCGCAAACCAAGTTTCTTTCCTCTCGCGTCTTCACCCGATCTATTCTTTAATTGTGTATACTTTAATTCTATTCAGAACTCCAAAACCCAAGACGTATTCCGAGGACACGGTGGCTCAATGGTAGAGCGCTCACCTCTGGTCCTCAGGGTCGTCGGTTCGATCCCTGGTCGTATCATGTGGGCTTTGTGGTGAACAAACACCGTGTGGGTGGGTTTTCTCGAGATTTTCCCGTTTCCTTCCACTTTCTTCATTTATTATTTATTTATTTATTTACGTCTTGTTTTACATGGCGAAGTTAAGGCCCTTACGGCCTTTTCTACCACTGAACCATGAATACAAAGAGAGTAATTAACAGTTTCGGTAAACACTACTATAAGATGGAAGAGATTTATAATACAACGAAATCCATAAATGTAAACAAAATAAAGCAAAAACTAAAAGAGAGGAAACAAAACAAAAACTTATCTACACTACAGATCTTAGATAATCTAAAGTTCACTAACCACATACATACACACACACACACACACACATACACGAAAAATATAGGTATAAATGCAATGCCATGAGCACCATGAGAATTTATATAAACTAACATTATCGACTTACAATTAAATTTACATTGACTGCTAAAGGTATACTAGTATTTATTTGATAGAAATTGACGATTTGAGAGAATAATATTCAAACATATCTTAGTTGTGTTGCTCTAAGAGGTAGCTGTAAAGCATAGATTTAAAACTTGTTAATGAAGTTGAGTCTCTGATGGAAATTGGCAGTCCGTTCCACTTACGGGATACAGAAACTGTATAGGACTTCGAATAAAAGGATGAGTTATGGTGAGGAATAGAAAGTAATAGGTTTGCGCGAGACCTAGTGTCACGGTTGTGATGATCGCTTAGGAACTTAAAACGTTGCAAAAGATAGGAAGGTTGCCGATCACGTAGAATTTTAAATAGAAGCACTAAAGAATGCCACTCCAGTCGTTGTGAGACTTTTAACCATTGCAGCCTATTGAAATAAGATGTTAGATGATCATAATGTTTAAGATTAAATATAAAACGCACTGAAGCATTTTGAATGCGCTGTAGCCGGTACGTGTGTACATCATCCAGGTTGGCAAGCACTACGTTGCAATAATCCACATGAGGCATTACTAAGGCCTGAACAAGCATTTTCTTAAGGGAGATGGGAAGAAAATTTTTAAGTCTGCTCAAAGAATGTAAAGTTGCAAAGGCCTTTTTAGAGACAGTACTAACGTATTCCGTCCAAGTTAGATGTTCATTACAAATAAGACCTAAATTTTTTACGGTGTTCGAGGAAGGAATTATCATTCCATCTAGAAAGACGTTGGGAGAGGAAGAAGAGTTAAGAGATGAAAGAATTGCTTTAGAAGCTATACGTAGACATTGAGATTTAGATGGATTCAATTTCAGACCGTTATCATTTGACCACTGAACAATTCTTCTTAAGTCCTCATTCAATTTATCAATATATGTGGGTAGCTCACTTGGAGAACAAGTTATATATACTTGAAAGTCGTCGGCATAAAGATGGTATTTACAATGCTGTAATACAGATGGCAAATCATTGATGTACAAGCAGAAGAGAAGAGGACCGAGTACACTACCTTGGGGTACTCCAGGTACTTCATTCTACCAATCATCCATCCGTCCTGAGCCAAAGTTGACTAAAGACCTTGAAATTTAAATTCAATTCAAGACGTACTCACTACCAGTAACACTATCATTCCAGATGACAAATTACGAACAGTGCTAACACTGCACTGTTGTGACTTGTGAGGCCAGAAACAATTACAATACGAAACGTATGCACCAACCCAATAGAAAAATGGCAATTTTTGCATAATTCTCATAAAATATCACAAATGATGCTCTATCCTCACGTTCTTAGTTGAAAATAATTATCATGAGATGCATGCATAGTTCAGTGACATAAAGAAAGTGTAGAATAGGAGGATCTCATGCCGTGTGGCCGTAGCTCAGTTGGTATGGCGTTGGTTGAGCAATAGGAAGCTTTTGGAAACGATCCCAGTATCTGACTATCCTGACTGAGAGTTTTTCGAGTGATTTTCTTCCTCAGTCACACAAGGCAAAATGCTGGGTTATTATACTTACAAAACAAGGCCCTGGCCGACCACCTTCCAACACCCTATCCCGGCCTCACACTTAGATGCCTAAAGGCCATAAATAAAGTCAATTCATCGACTATATCATAGCTGTTGCAGTTGACTCTTTATTTTACTAACGTAGTGATACGAATAAGACAACTTGAGTTTCAATCATGTCCCCAACTCACCTCTTTTTTAAAGCAGGAAGGCAGTTCTTTGCTGTATAAATTTTCTTGTCCTTTCTTCTTACTCTCTCTTTTCTTCGATTCTCTGGTGTGAGCTGTCTTCGTAATCACGTGTCATATGGTCGTGAAATTAAAATGGCGAGAGTCGTTCGCTTTTTCCCGATATACTCAATAATGCATTCTGCAAGCAGACATTGGATGAAATGTGACGTTGGATCCAGTTGGTTGGAATGGCTTTCTCTCTCCCGATGCCTTTCGTCCGGATGAAATAAAGATGCAGGAGGGTGAGGGAGATAGAGAGAGAGAGAGAGAGGCCATTCCAGAGATAACAGAAGAAGAGCAGAACCGGTTAAAGAGAACCGGTGACAGAGAGGAAGCGGCAGAAGTTCAGGAAATTCTTATCGGTTATCGATATTTGGAAACTGTCAACGCGGATTTCCTGCAATTTGCTTTCTCCGTAGTTGCTAGGGATACGTGAGGAGGCGAGAGGGGAGTTGTTGACAGGTCGGTTTCTAATTGACTTCAATCAGACCACCCCGAACCTTCACACGTAAATATTTATCATAGAAATAAAGCGTACGCCGTTAAAATATGCAAATTTATTCGGCAGGAAAATCTGTGGAGGGACAAACTATTAAAAAAAACAACAGAAAAAACTTTATAGTTTTAAGAAGAGGTACTCGTCTCCTTCTCACTCTGTCGGTCGTCATATTTATGGAAACAGTGAACATAATTCTTCTGAAGGGTTCAATAAATAAAATAATAGATGCACTCTGTTAATTAACAAATATTTACTATAGTGCCATTTTCGAAAGTTTGGTTTCGGTTTGGTGGGGTGAAGAGGTAGGATATCAAAGTTAGGAGAGGAGTGGAGCTTACGATATTTGTCTTCCATGTCCCACGCTTTGGTATATTGGTGAGCGCGGTTCCTCTTCAAGCCTCTGCCCTTATTTAACTGTGCTCTCTCACATGACCTGACGAATAACATGTGTTGCACGTAGTCAGCAAGAGAAACGAAATTTGGAGATTGTGTCTACGAAACAGGGGTGTGAAAGCTTCACGAAGAATTCGCGTATTAAGATTTTGTTTGTGTTTTCGAGTTTCTAGGCGATATTGTTTCGGGTAGCCTCAAGATCTTTCGGTAGCTTGAAGACTTATCAGAAGTAACAGTAGCTTGTTTTTGTTTTCAGTATGTTTACTGTAGAGGCACTGATATGGCAGGCAAGCAGGCACTTCTGTCAAGGCTGTAGTCGAGGGTGTACGGAGGTATACACCGTAAACCCTCTCTGATTAACCTTATACATTAGCGTATACCTTCTGCAAAGATGCGTAGGGGGCCTATCCGCCTATACCATCTACTTCCATTGCGTTTATTTAATTTCTCAATTACTCCGGTGAGATTATTACATTCAAATATTTTTGGTGTCAGTTGGTCGGGAACAAAATGTTGAGAAGAGGAAGGGAGTATAACTCCATTATGCGCGTCAGAATTTTATCGCAATTTGTTGACTATAATTAAAATTTTGTAGAAATACGCACGGTCAATTTGAGCACAAAGTTTTTTAGCTTAGAAGGTGTTTTAGTGCAGGTCTTGACTAATATGAAATTTGATTTGTTTTCAAAAGGAAGGTAGAAATTTTACTTTTCGATGTATGGAGTAAGTCTCATAATGGGCTGACCAAGAGAGTCTTATATAGAATTGTGCGTGATTGTTAACTGATGTAGATGCTTCGTATTAGTGCGAAAGTATCTTCTTGTTTCTCTTTCCCTCAATGCAACAAATTATGCATAATGGCTCACTGGAATATACACAATCAAAGCAACTAAAAACCGTTGGTTCAGTCTGATCAACAATTGAGTACTGAGGCACCAGCATTATCTTACACATGATAATTCACTATTATTCCGGCAGATAAGTGATATATTTGGTAAAATTGTGCCTTTAATGATAGAAGCATAAGACTTATAACATGGATAAAACACATATTATAAAGATTTTAAGATATAAGGCCATCTCAGATTTTTCCAAAACCGGCCGCCATATTGAAAACAATGGCGCCCCAAAAAACGTGTTTTGCATTTATCACACAAACGGTGGCTCGTACAGAAATTTTGTAACAGTACAAAATGAAAGGTCATATTTTTTTTCTTTCTGAGTCGTTATTACCATTTTTCTCCTAGATCGAACGGTTTCAAAGTTATCACTGCTTTTTGAATCTTGAACATTTCAACACTTAGAAAAGGGTTCATTAACTTGGCCCCTCCACCACACCAAATTTTAGAAATAAATAGTCTATCGTTTTGCACCCAAGTTTCACGTTTTGCACCGCAACGGGTAAAAAGTTATAAGCACATACGTATATTTTGGGGGCCCAAGTTAATGGTAGCCCCCTCAGTCAAATTTCTCGAAAACAGATAATGTAACGGTCTGCACTCGTTTGCACCACAATGGTTAAAAAGTTATAAGCACATATTTTTGGGGGACCAAATTAATGGTAGCAATCGAAAGTGTTTTTTCTTTTCAAAACAGATAGTGTATCTTACTGCACTCGTTTTGCACTCAAATTTCGCAAAACCGGGTCACTTTAGATTGAAGTTAGGCCGATACGCTCTGTTTTGCAAAAAAAAAAAAAAAAAACTATTGCTACCATTAATATGACCCTCAAAATATATGTGCTTATACCTTTTTAACAATTGCAAAATGCGAAACTTGGGTGCAAAACGGTGCAAAACGAGTGAAGACTAAACTATCTGTTTTCGAAAAAAATGACTGGGGGATGGCTACTATTAACTTGAACCCCCCCAAAATATGTGCTTATAACTTTTTAACCATTGTGGTGCAAAACGAGTGCAGACCGTTACATTATCTGTTTTCGAGAAATTTGACTGAGGGGGGGCTGCCATTAACTTGGGCCCCCCAAAATATATGTGCTTATAACTTTTTAGCCGTTGCGGTGAAAAAGGCGAAACTTTGGTGCAAAACGGTGCAAAGCCGGTGCAAAACGATAGGTTATTTATTTCTAAAATTTGGTGTAGTGGAAGGGTCAAGTTAACGGAGCCTTTCTGTTAGGTGTTGAAATGTTCAAATTCAAAACCCGGTGATAGCCTAACTTTGTAACCGTTCGTTCTAGGAGAAATATGGTAATAACGACTCAGAAAGAGAGAAAAAAATGATCTTTCACTTTGTATTCTTGACAATTTCTGTACGGGCCACCGTTTGTGAGATAAAGGCAAACAATATATTTGGCGCCATTTTTTGAAAATGGCGGCCGGTTTTGAAAAATCTGAGATGGCCCTATATCTTAGTTAGCCTGGAAATTTAGAAGACGTATCAGTACTTTAATTATAACTAATTAGTTAATTTTCTGTTTATCATGCAATAAAATATTTAACTAAATCCAAAATAGCTACATCACGAAGTCTATGAAGATATAATAAAGTGTAATTAATCTCTTCATATCTTAATTAATTTCACTAGACATACAAAACATTATGAAGAGCATACTACCTACTTCTTAACTGTCAAGATAAGTGATTCCTTAATTAATTGTTATGAACATCAACTATCTGGAACATACACCAAATACAATATAGAGTAAATCTGGGTAAATTGCCCTAAAGGGCAAATGTTACGATCAAGAACTAAGGAATTAAAAGAAACAGAAGAATATACACTATAAGAAGTATGAAGGGGATGGTAAAAGAATGTAGGCACCCTCAGATGTGATAAAATTAAAAGGGAAAAATAAAAAAAAATCAAGTATATTGAACCATTTGAAAGTAAAGTGGTGCAGCTGCTATAAGAAGATTTTGTAATCTACTGATCCAGTACAGTCACCAATAACCAAACGAAGAAACGAGAAAGCATTTAACTTTTTTATGTAGAAAGTAAATTATTTCATCCCTATGTTTAACAGAAATGTGAATTAAAACGTATTGGAAACAATTTCAGCTTAAAGATTCACAACGTATACTCTGTTACTTCTGTGAGTGAATTATTTTTAACGTCCTAAACGAGCTGGTGCGCTTCTAAAGGTGGGATGTACAGTTTTTTTTAAAGTATGGGCCAAATCACTCCATTTCTATATATCCCGGCGGGAATTGAACCCGTGACCACACGCAAAAAAATGGGACGCGCTAACGTCTCGGCCACTTCGAAGTCGCAGACATTTTTGTGTCATGTGTTCCGTTATAACGAATCAGTGCAGCGCTGATATTCATTTGTTTTTCAAAACATTTTCAGAGTCAGGGGCAATCGTAGCGACTAAGCGAAGTCGGATGCCGGAAAGTTTGCTGTTTGTTTGCTATTCGGTGAGTTGGTTATGTTTATTTAAACCTTGGTGGAACCCTGTGGGATAATAATTGAAACCTTGTGTAGATGAGATCAGTGTTCGGGGAAGAATTAGTTAGATATGTATTATATGGTGTTTTGGGATAGTCCATATCCCAGGGGAAGATTTTTGCAGGTATGGGGAGATCCCAAAAATCTCCCGCTACAAATCGAACACTGGATGAGAGCAACAGTGTTTGAAAGGGGATATTAAATATGTGAAACAAACTGTGTTCTTCTGTGAAATAAAGGAAAAGATTAAACGTAATGGAGTAAAAGAAAAAACGTTCTCCCTGGCATTGCTGGACAAACTTTGCTTTATATCTGGTGAAAACTTTGTGTTGGTTTCGTACAAGCCTAAACTTGATATGTTTCTTTTACTTCGGATTATCTTTCCGTAAAGGTTACAATTATATCTGAAATTATGAATTATTGACACGTTACTACGTATCCATAGCAACGGCTCTCACTAGATGGACACGCCTGCATAATATAAAGAGATATATTGTTTTGAAATTACTAGTATAGTATATTCAATTTTCTTCAAAACCTTCTTGGAGTCAGCGCGACCCAGGGTTTAAGAAATAGTTAAGAATTGTACAAATTTGAACATATTTGGGAACTCGGAAGAACTTTACAAAAATTTAGTACAGAATATATTGTAAAAAAAAAAAAAAAAAAAAAAAAAAACTGTTTAGACAAGTAAGAAAAGAAAAGGGTATAGTTGTTTTACTGTTTGTGTCATTAAATGTAACAATTATTGTAGACGCTATAAATAGGCATTAAGGCTTGTTGTGTCGATGAAAATAAATTAATTAATTAACTTGATATTTCAAGCTGTACGTAAACAGTCCTATTGACACTGTCATGACAGGGGCCTGTTTCACGCATGTTGTAAATTGAGGTACCAAAACCAACTAGTAAGTCCGGACTCAAGCTTGATTCAAGATTTAGACTTGGCAAGACAAGCTCTTATACAGTTGACACGGTATGCTTGCAAGATTTTTTAATCAAACTGACTCAGGTCCGTCAAGTTGGCCCCGCCCACTAACAAATTATGGAAACAAACATACTGGATCGTTAGTGCATAAGACCTGAACGTTAGTGCTCCATTCCTGAACCACAGTTTTTTCGTTATATCTTGCTTAGGAATGGAGCTCTAACGTTCAGGTCTTATGCACGCTGCACTAACGATCCAGTATATTTGGTCTATAGTTTGTAAGTGGATGGGGCCAACTTGACAGACTCTGGTCGGGGTAGGGAGAAACTGACCTGGACCTCGATGTATCTGTAAGTGTTTATAATCTGTTGACATTATAAATGTTGAGGTCCTTTTATAAAAATCAGCTTCTTCCTTCTGGGAAATTGATTATATCACACACATTGTTTACTTCAAGTTGATTTCCGCTAAGATTTTTCACTCATAATATTGCTCCCCCAGCGTTCGTTCCCTCCGATCTGCTTGACTCACTCCTGAAGCTGTTGCGGGCTCTGCGGGTCTGTATTTCCTGCTCCGCCACTGATCATACTACTAGCTTGCGTAGCTTATTATCGAAATGTCCCAGAATTTTAACAGATGTTTTCCAAGGAAATACTACAGAATCCCAAGAAAGCTGTTCTTCCTATATGATCATTTAATAGATTAGGCTTGTATTGTTTTTGTCCCTTCCTACATTCCAACGTACCATCCTGCTGTGTACTCTTGCCAGTGTTGCCAAATCCATTCCGGTGAACATATCTTTTCCGTCATTTTTTTACTTTGAGAACAGCGCTCGTTGCAGGGGAGGTAATTAATCATTGTGAGAGGCCGCTCTATGTCGAGGTTGTGTAAACAATTGAATCTCGTCTTTTGACCGCCAATTCTTTCTTCTTTCCCGCCCCCCATTTGGAAAAAACACGAAAGCAATGGCTTGAGTTGAAGCGCCACCTGCGACACATGAGTCATCCTACAATCTCCACCCTACTGCGAAGGAAATGTAGTCGCTGCGGGACATGACGCGAGAAATCCTACTTATTCTCTTTCTTCCCAAACACTCCTCGTAAAATGATCAAAATTATTAGGTGTATCTTCAGCAGTCACTCCTTGTCTCTTTCTTCTCAGAGTGGTATTCGCAGCTATAAAGCAGTATTTCATAATAAACTTCCACTTCCGAACAGTGGAGACACCAGCGAAGAATAATGATCGGTACCTTCCTTACCTATACCGGGAGCTGCTACGGGTAATCAAGATTGGAACAACATAACTGATATTTTGTTTTGTCTTTTTAAGCAAGAGGACTTCTTTGAGGGAGAGGGGTAAAAATTAATGAGGTTCGTATTTGAACGAACCTGACTTTGCTGAGGAAAGAAATAACCATATTTCTTGTAGACAAAAAGGTGTTCTTTGAGAGGTGGGGAAGTATACAAAGATGACCTATGTTGTGCACCGTTTAGCTAAATAATTTTCACGTAGATAATTTCTCTAAACTTTATAATAGTGATGGTGCTGTCTCTGAAATAATTTTCCTTTTGTCCTGACTTGTAGAATGCCAAGAAACAGTTCTAAGAGATTGGTTACAAACATTAGGGTCCACAACATGTCTTTCTCTAAGTTCTTTATCCATAGGTGAATAATATATAGGAAAAAACTTTAAATATTCTGACATAATTTACGATTTATATCTAGAAGAAAGATATAACACAACACGCCCAAAGTGATATGAAATATAGATGGAAAATATGTTAACTAATTCTGTGCAGTAACCTACGGCGCCCTGCACAGACAATAATCTTGCAATTGCTCTGTGACTGAGAAAATCAGATCATACAATCTTAGAGAGGAAGAATTAGTTTTTGTTACCTTGTTTAATTTATTTAATGTAAAAATTTAATCAAGATATAATGTAAATCTTCCCTAGAGTAGATTTGTTATAGTACATTGTAAAGGCATGAGTTACCTTTGAAAAATTATTTGCAAAAATTTTCCAGCTCCGTTTTTGAAGATCTTTGTAAATTTTTCACACAAACTAGTCTTAGTACCCTAGAAACCCACATAGGACAGGATATTCCAACAATATCCTATCTACGTCCACAATATGTCCCAGAACATTTGGAATTAAATAAGGATATTCCTAATATAAAGGATATTCTAGGTTCAATTTCCAGAATATTCTGAGAATATTCCGATAGGACAAAGATCTGACATATATTCGTTTAATATCCTCAAAATATGCGTTTATCCCGGACAGTAAGATATTGCATGGTGCATTGGTAGACAGTTCTACGCATATACAAGGAATTTCCTAGGGATATTATCGCACTCCAAAGAGCATGCTCGTGGTATATCCTTAGAATATACTTGTGTTGGTTGAGCCTGGAATTAGCCCCTATCTTCTTGGTGACACCCCAATGCATTACCCAATATAGCTCCGATGAATACAATAATTAATAATTTTTCACGTTATATATTGAAGAAGTCTCAATCATTAACCAGTTCCGAATTTTTTCTCTCTTAGGTTCAAGAAAAGAAATGTTTCTTACACGTTTTTTAGTTGTTGTTTTTTATATTATTTATGACCTTTAGGCATCAAAGGCTCAGCCCGACATTTTCTTAGTTCTGGAAAATTCCCTACTATGGTTTGTGTGCTAGCAAGAAACACTCGCCGGGTGCAGAGCCCGATTTTGATGAAAATTCGTACGAAGGTACAGTGCCTAGGTAAACCACAGCCAAACTTAAAGGTGCTGTCATCAGCAAATAATGACAGGGAAACCCGAGAAAGATGGAACGTAGAGAGTAAGTAAATCCAATACAGAGTACGGAAAACTCCTTTTTCTTTTATAAACTGTTGGACTGCAGAGGCGCCGTTTGGGGGTGGTAACTGGGGCAACCGCCCCAGGCCCCGCGTTCCGAGTTGATATTTTTCTTACTCAATGATATAAAAGTTGATTTGTAAAAAAAAGTTTACAAATAAACTAGTTTGTATAGTTTCCATGTGTATTTAAAACTTTATAGTGCACTTCATGTTGTGGCCATAAGGATCATATTTTCCAACATAACGTTACCTCTTAAATAAATAGCCTTTTAGTATTCGTTCCTTCAACTGTTTCAACAAAATGTTTTTTTTTTCATTAGTCAGTTCACACATTATGCTAGTCAATTTCACGTGTTATTTTGTCGTACAGGACTAGAGTTCTGCCAAAATTGACTTCCTCATTGGGTTTCTTCGAACATTCCAGCACAAACTGATATATCACATGACCCACTTACAATTTAAATATTTTGAAGCATATTCAAGATGGCCGTTGTCGTCATACCCTCCGGCATGTATTGTCTGCTGTCCAGTATCCATTAATAGCCTTTTGCTTTCAATATATGCAACAGTTTACAAAAGAAAAGGAGTTTTCCGTACTCTGTATTAGATTTACTTTCTCTCTACGTGCCATCTTTCTCGGGTTCCCTTGTCGTTATTTGTTGATGACAGCACCTATAATTTTGGCTGTGAAGGTTTATCTAGGTACTGTACCTACATACGAAGTTTCATCAAAATCGGGCCCTGACACCTGGCGAGTGTTCCTTGTAAGAGATGTTCTTTGGCCTCGCCAACAGAAAACTAACCTACTTACTGTTAGCGCTTTCCTCAGCTGGATCAGCAGTAGGAATGATTGTTGTCCTGCTGTCATAATAAAGTATATTACTACCCTATGAAGAAAATTCGGCGGGTCTCCGGTGGCCCGCCAACATGGTTGATGAGACCGGCGACCCGTCGAGTTTTCCTCATGGGGTAGTAAAACGGTGCCGTGAGAAGCAGCGATGAATAGTGAACTTTAAATTTACTTTTGTCTTAGGACAACGCCTAAGAGGCTTTCTTATTTGGCAACGATGTGCGGTTGGTTCCTTAAACAAATGTCCCATTGGTACGTGGAGCCAAACGACTTCTCTTAGTATACAAACTATAGTTGTAATCAGAAGTCAAAGTTATATTTTCACAATTATATCTATATATTGCAACTCAAATTCTCATTTCGTAATAAATATTTGCCCATAAATGGAATATTGCATCGTTATCAGCAAGCCACTTTTGCTCTAGTGTATTACTTCATTGAAAGATGGACGGGTTTGTGTTGGCAATGTAATCATAGCAATTAATTTGGTTGCTCTGCATTCCTTCGTTCTTCTGATCTGAATACGACACAGGGAGATATTTACTGTAGTAACCAACGGGAAATTCCTGAGTGAATTCTTTCTCTGGACATTGAGAGACTTTACTTCACATCCTCATGATACACCGCGGCATTGACATTGCCGTCATTCCAACGGCCTTTTGTCAGAAGCGAATAAAATAAAATAGACTAACCTAAGAACATGTTCACGTCTCCAGATACAAACTTTGAGAGACATTCCTTTGATCGAAATATGCGAAGTTTTTATGTGAAACATTTTATCAGGAGATAAAAAGGGACAAAAAATGTTGTGAGCGCAATAAAAAAGTACCTCCATAGTTGACCAGTTTAGTTTCTTCGACAGATTTTTAATTTACGTTGAAAGGAATATTATCTAATCTAAGGTAATTTGATGTTTAATTGTCACGTTCTATTTCTGTGTTCATGGAGCATGTAAATTCACCCGTCAAAATTTTGTGAATAAATTCTAGAAACTGTTGTCAGGTAATGTACGGGGTGGGATCTATACTTCAACCTTTAAAGTAAATACAAGCATTTCTCAACTATACCCAAATCATATAAAGACGTTAGCATTCTATCGACGTAAATATGTATTTCTTGCGTTCGTAACACAACGAAGTACACTTACATATCAAAAAGTAAGTTCTTCATCACATGATGAGCTTTTCTACAATCAAACTTATCCTCGGCATTATGCAATATACATATTTCTACATATATCTCCTATCTTATCTACAGCCGGCGTTGTGTAATATTTTACGGTGTCTTATCTCATTATCCTAGAAAGAGAAAACTACTTAATTCTACGAGGGCGATCTATCCTTTGTGCGATTTATCCTCAAATCATTACTCCAACCAATAGTGTCGGTTATGAGTAAATGATCCAAATTACGACGATATTGACTTCTTTGTTCCTTCTGATGGATACAGACACTTGATTCAAATAGTCCCAAGCTACCATACTTGGCTGTAAGACAAGCACATAAGTGTCAAAACACGGACACTCAAATAAAGACGATCATCGTTTATTCTAGTCAAATCGTGGAACAACATTGATGATGGTTTTAGGTCTTCTGCCCGAAGGCAGGTCCCTGGGCAAGCTGAACCGATGGCGGTTTGATATTGCCTTCCATCACATGAAGATTGCGTCCAAATGACGGGACCTACAGTTTAATGTGGACCCCGAACTACTTGTATCCCCACCGGGAATCGAATCCGGGCTCATTGATTACAAGGCAGCGAGCGTTACCACTCACGAAACAGGGGGCAACACTACTCTCATTATTCTTCTGTAATACCTGACAGTTCACATCCTTAACGGAATATTATTGTCATGGAAAAGGATGTTTTGCACAGAGGCAAAATACGTTATTTTGTCGAATTTATTTATATTAAGGATTTGCATGTTTGCTGCTGTCAGGACCTACCCGTGAAATCCTACTAGTGAGGTTTGTCAGTGGAGTTGATGTCGGAAATCATATCTCTCACGCTACAGATATTCCTCTACATAATATTTCCATTAATTTTTTTGTCTTGTGAAATGTATTAGTTAATGCAGTTGAAACAAAGAAATAAAAAGGAAGACATCATCTTCAGTTTTCCTCTTTTCTTTTTAATTCCTCCTTCATCGGTAGCGTTAATTGAAAAGCCTTTTGCAGCCGAAATAATCTAAATGGAGTTTTAATGTTATTTTTGGGACAACTGTCTTGCATTTTTATTTTCCAAAAGGAGAAAAGTGACATTTTTTCTTTTCTTTTCTTTTCTTTTCTTTTGATCTTCCCTTTTAAAAGATCTCGGAGAAAAATGTAACGGTTCTCGACAACAGTCTTTTCCTTGTGAATTTGTTTTTTTTTTATATACAGATGTACGAATGCAAAATATAGTATACTGGTTATGCATGCAAAGTACGTAAGGAACACTTTCCTTCACATCACATATTGACACACACATCCTGACAAGATGAAGGTGAGAATACGGGAATTAAGATTTTCCCCCTTCCGGGATTACTTCGAAGAGTTCGGAAATCCAATACCATTCCCGGAGCCCTAAGACACAGTTTTATTTCAGGCAATTCATTTTCTTTAAATAGTGTGCTTTCTAAAATTTCTTTCTCGTGATAATAAGAGAGAAATATGGCCAGAACTACGATATTGCTTCAATCAAGCGGCCGTAGTTCAGTTAATTAATAGAGCGTTGCCGCAATCGGGAGATCCTAGGTTCGATCCTGCTTATGAGGTTTTTTTCGACTATGCTTTGGATACTAATTTTGTACTTTAGATTCCAATTTTGTACTTTATTTAAATTCTAATTTTATACTTTGAATACTAATTTGTACTTGGGATTTTATACTTTCGATTCTAATTTTGTACTTTGTACCGAGCACATTTTTGGAACGCTATATTGTTAGTATGATACAGCTGAAAAAATAAAATAAAATAAAATCAGAAACGAAATTAAGCAAAAAAGATATTAAACAATTTTAGACGTCGCTTTATACAGAGAGGAATCACGAAACTAAAACCCAAATCCTTTCGTTCTGGAATAAAATACTACCGAGTTATTGCAGCGTCACCTCCCACACCGCAGGACTCCTCGCCAGGAACGTATTTAGGGAGGGTGGGGTGGGGTATGGAGCCCCCGAAATTCAGATTTTAAAAATAAAATCCATATCATTTTGCCTATTTTACAAAACAAAATGAATTTCGAGAGATCTAGAACCACCGGTGACCTAATACGTACCTGGCGAGGAGTGTTGCTGTGTGGGAAGTGACGGTACAACTCGGCAGTATTTTATTCCAGAACGAAAGTAAAGCAGAAGTGACTTACGTTGATTGGATCATAAAATATACTCTTTTTTTTGGTACACTTCGACTAATATTCCAGCCCCTATTTTGGTACTTTGCAGTTAATATGGCCAGGTTTTTTTTATGATTCTTTCTATAGGACGTAGATTCTCCTAGCAAAATTTCAGGATAGGTTTATTGATGGTTTCCTTATGAGCAATCAAATCGGAAATCACACTATCTAACTCTAGTCTAATAATATTTCTCCCCTTACTTCTATCTTTATTCGTTATTTCACTCGTTACTAGTTTCTTTCCGAGTCTCCTTACTGCTCTATCTAGCTCTGCGTTTCTTCCTTGAAGAAAAAAAGTGATCTGGAAGAACAGAGAGAGTAAGAAAAGCCCTCACCTATATTCTCAGCGTGAGGACTTCTGCCTGTTACGTGTTTCAATAGTTTACGAACTTGTTGTATCCAATGAAGCTTGGCTGGTTGCCTGTTATTGGTTGTAATAGGATTTGATGGATGACAATGGATGATGCAGGGTTAGTGACACGTAGATATCGACAGTGCGGTATTAGGTGTGTCACGAACAGCCATCTCTTCCTTTTATTAAAGAAAACAGAAGAAGGAGTGGGGGAAGAGGTCACCTTCAAAAATTTATCCTCAGTTAGACCTCTTGTAGCAGATCAAGTGGCCTGATACTTCTATTCTGTAGATTGAAGTCAACATTTTTTTATTTTTTTTATTTGTCATCTGTAGCTCTGTTTGTTTTCTATACTGAACGGTTTTCTGTACTCTCTCTTGCTCTCTTAATAAAGTAGACCTCTGGTTCAAAGAAAATAGCCGATTATGCTAAACCAAGATTAAAGCAAACTTTATAATAGTAAACATTACTATTCACATACCAATTTTTACCTGACTCAAAAGTGAATCAACCTTACTTTGAAAAGTGGGACAACCTATTGCAAGCATATCAAATTAAGCCAAAAAATAGTTTGAACAAGGCTGAATCAAGCTGCTGAGTTTACAAGATTCAACGTTGAAAT